>OX579658.1:8955521-9061356 GCA_951230895.1 Carpatolechia fugitivella
GGCGCCGGCGGCCGGCGGGCGTGTGGCCGGCGCCGGCGGCCGACGGGCGTGTCGCCTGCGCCGGCCGCAGCCTAGCTGTAAAACCAGCCTTACATAAAAATAATACGCATCGTAACATGTCCCAACGTGCTCAACGTGCTGCTAAAAAAAAAACGTAATAATAACCATCCTATGCGAGGGCGCGCGCCTTCCTACGCCTATCGCCTATGGCCATATAAGCCGCAGACCGTCAGACTACGTAGGAAAAAGATGCCTCGACCTCACTGTCCAGGGCCCTAGATCACGTGGTAGGCCTAAAAAGCGCTGGCTGGACGTCGTGAAAGCGGATATGGAGGAGAACAATCTCACACCTAAGGATGCCGAAGACCGGGCAAAGTGGAGAAGATTAAGTAGGAAAGCGGACCCCAGCACTAGGCCGGGAAAACGCTAGGAGGAAGAAGAAGACTAGCGCCCGTTTATTTCAAAGATAAGTTGGTAAGTAGGTCTGTAGTTCAGTAGCCATTTCACAGGGTAAGTCTGTATTTAAATTTTTCTGCCACCAGTCAATCCCTAGACTGCCATCAGACCACAGAATCAGACTTTATTTTTTTTTGTACCCGGTCCAAAAACTGATTTATTTTTATAAATGGGTGAGGCCGCCATTATTTTATTGCTGATATATTATTGCTGATTTAAAAAAAATTCTCCGCGGTCTGTATTTTGAAAAGTATGATATTTATCATATTTTTGGTAACTGCATCGGATTAAGCAACAAATTGGCTCAAGTGGACATTATGATTATTTCACTTCAGATAATCAACCAAAAAGATAATTCGAATAAAATTTGAAAGAGGGTAGAAATATTCCACAAAAACCGCTATCCGCTGAGGTAGAGAGGGTGCATTTTGATTATTGGTGTAGCAAAAAGTATGAGAGTTATTAAGACACGGTTAATATGTTAAGAATATTTATATAAATGGCTATCTATGCTTTTAATTTCACAACGTCCTTCCTAAGATTTTCTTTGAAAAAACTTCTGAATTAGTTTTTCGACAAAAACTATAATTCTATTCTAATTATACACCGTGTTCCCAGTGATATACATTAACTTTGGCACGCTATTCAGACCATTGAAATAGTCATTTCTCATTATGGACACAATTATGTATTTTTATTTTTACCTTTTTTGTCATCTTCATACAAACTAAATGCCTTCAAATTAACTATCCATTATGCATAACTCATTGTACGAGATGGCAACGTCGCAATTTGATTTACAATTTTTCGCGCGCATAAACTTATTGACACTACCTCTAGACGTTAGTCCTCAACTCGGTCCTCAAATTTGTCTTTGGCCTTTTTTTGTAATAAAAAGAATGTTTATCAGTCACTTTAATAATAAAAAAAAATAAAGAAAGAAAATGATGATTATGACTTTTTTTTAATCAAAAGAGTATTTATCTTATCAGGTACTGTGTTTGATATGCGGTGACGAAATCATCTTACTTGTTAGACAATCGGGTAATTAGAGGGACTCGCCCGTCTGCCGTCGCGCTGTTCGGACGTCTCTGCTCTGCGCTGCTGCCGCCGTGAGTCATCGTGCTCGCGTGCGTCATCGTGCCGAGCGTCGCCTGCTGCGCGCCGCAATCCACCAGGTGGTGCGTGGAAAACGCAACCGCTCGCCGGCTAAAGCCACTTCCCCGCCGCCTAAGGCTCAAAGGGTCCAAGGTAACTCTACCCAGGATCGCGCAGTCCGCGATCCTCAAACCAAGGGCGCACTGCTCTCCACCCAAACACCCACTTCGGGCCGCAAACCGCCGCCCATTATCATTCGTGATAAGACCCGCTGGAGCCAAGTCTCCAGTTCATGTTCGGCAAAAAAGATTGCCTTTACTTCCGCTCTAAATACCCCGTTAGGGATTAGGGTTCTCGTCCCTACGTCGGACGACTTCAGATCGCTGACCAAACTTCGGGATCAGCAAAGTGTGTTCTACCACACTTTCCCAACCGAGCCCGAGCCAAAGATTAGGGTTGTCTTTAGGAATGTTCCTAAGGAACTTTCAGTCGATGAGGTCGCTGAAGACCTCAAAAGGCAAGGCTTTCCCGTAATTAAGGTGCATAGGATCAGGTCCGACAAAAATGATGACGATTATGACCTGGTCCATGTGACCGTATCTAAGTCCGAGGCCAGCAGGGAGATTTTCAAAGTCTCCACCATCTGCGGCCTCACCGGCATCTCGGGCGCTAGGCCCAAGAAAACCGGCATTCCCGGGCAGTGTCATAACTGCCAATTATTCGGTCATTCGGCACGCAGCTGCCACGCAAAGCCGCGCTGCGTGAAGTGCCTGGGCGACCACGGCACTTCAGGCTGCGAGCGACCAACTAAGGTCCACTCCAAGGCCGAGCGGGCAGCTGCTGGTCAGCCAGGTTGCGTTAATTGCAACGCCATCGGGCACACCGCTAACTTTAGCGGATGACCTCCCCGTCCACACCCCATCGTGAAGCAGGCCAAGCGCGAGGCTGCAGCAGCCAAGCGTGAGGATGCTTCCTCCCCTTCAAAGGCCCTTAAGGCCTCCTCCCAACCCAAACCGCGCCCAGCCCCTAAGGCTAGCGCCATCCCGGCTCCCTCTGAGCCTACCCCTACAATTACTTCGTCGGTAGACAATCTTCTACCGGCCTGGTCGAAGCCACTCAGCTGGGTGGGTCAGACCAAACGCAGCGACCCAGTCGCCGCGCCCAAGCCCTCATCTTCTGCCACTCCCGTGGCTCCCACTGCAAACCGCAGCTCCCCCTCGCAGGGGAACAGTGACGTTGCAGAGGCTTCACCTCCCTCTTCAGCTTCACTGATATTCTGCGTTATGCGGACCACATCCGGTGCAATGTAGGAAACCCCGATGCCCTCCTCCAGAGAAGTGATAGGTAATTTTTTCAATTCATTATATAAGCCAATCCAAGTTTTTGTCATTTTTCAAATCCACATATTTAATAATTTGAATATGATGTTGTTTCTTGTAAGAAGACATTAATGTAATGTACTTGTATCTTAGACTCAATAGTTATTTTTCTTCCTAGTTGCTAGTTATCTTGATATTGTTTTTATTATATTGTTTTCTCTGTATATTGATCCTCTTATTTGTTTCATGTGCGGGCTGATAAAACTTTTATACTTAAAAATCATTAATATTTTCTTCTACACCTCCTTACTGACGTGAGATGTACTTCAGGACATCAGTGATGCCTGAATGAAAAGAAAATATTTTTTTTTAATTTTCATGAAAAAAAAACAACATTTATATCTTAGCTCATCTGATTGTTTTTTCTATATGCGTTATGCTTAATTGGTTGTATTCTTCTTTGTTAGTGGGTATGTTAACTTCTCTTTCTTTGGAAACATAGCTACAATTTTAACACCTTAGCTTCTTTTTCTATTTTGCTTTTAAATTAAATATAATTCTTGAGATTCTTGAGTATTGTGATTGGTGTTAACATTGTTTTAATTATCTTGATTCAATTTTTTATCGTTAACTTAAATGTTCTAAATTTCATTTAAAATTTTTTCATGCTATGTCTTTGAAGAATTTTATGGATTCAGGTTAGGGTTTGGATTTTGTGATTGAGGTAGCTGTTAGCTTTGGTTTAGGATGGTAAGATATGGGTCCTGTTTTAAGTATTTTTGGAGAGGTTTTATTTTTCTGGTAATTAGACTTTAGCTAAGTCCAGGATCTAATTCTTCCATTGTTTTTTTTATTAGATTTTTATTAAGTGAATTTTTCCCTCTCTTAGGTAGGTAGTTAGTTACTAGTAGATTGTAACTAGCAAAAAAATTTTTTGGTTCTTCAACCAAAAAAATTTTTTCAGGGGAGACCGGGGGTAGTTGTAGCATCGGGCCTCGTTGGTCCGAGTGCTATGTAGTTTGATACTGGCGATAGTATTCTTTTTGCAATATATTTGTTCTCTTTTTAACTATTCAGTTTAGAAAGAGAGCGATAGAAACTTCAGACGGGCTGGGGCCGTCGGTATTTGACGTTCTCACCTGCCGTCCGCCGTCGAGTGCGGACGATTGAATGTTATCACAGTAGTGCAAGTGCAGTTTTGTAGTTTAATAAAATAGTGTTTGTGTTATAAGTGCCTTTGAATTTATTAAGTGGCGGCTCTCTCACGGAGAGTCGTTACAGTACTCTCCAATTCGCCCCATTAGTTCAAGCAATGGGCAGTTTCACCCTACCCCCCCATTATGGATAGTACACCCTTTGTAGGTCGAACTAAACCCCGTCACCTCAAGTTAGGTTTCTTCAATGCCCAGAGCATGAACGGCCTTCGCGATGAAATAGGTAGCTTTCTTCGCGAACACGATCTTGATGTCTTCCTCATCCAGGAGACATGGCTCAAACCCCGATCGCGGAGCCCTCGCCTCGCTGGCTATCACGTCGTCCGAAATGACCGCACCTCCGGAGGTGCGGGCGGTACCTTAATTTACTTTAGGCGCTCGTTGCATTGCGTTCCCTTACCAACCCCTCCTCTCACCGATATAGAGGCCTCTGTCTGCCGTTTAGGCATGACCGGCCACCAATCGATTACCATCGCTTCGGTTTATCTTTCCCCCGACCCCGCGAAGCAAATACTCCAGGCCGACCTGGAGGCACTGTTCTCGTTAGGTGATTCCGTCATAAGCGCCGGGGACCTTAATGCCAAAAATCAAGCATGGAATTGCATCTATACTACGTCTAGAGGCTCCGTGCTCGAGGCCTTTTCGGAGGCTCTGAATTTTGACGTTATCGCTCCCCTCGAACCAACCCATTATCCCGACAATCTGAATCATCGCCCTGATATTCTAGATATAGCACTCTTCAAGTGTGTCAATCTCCGCGTACGCTCTATTCGCGTCTTTCACGAGCTACGCTCGGACCACCGTCCCGTTACTATGCTCCTCGACTCGCGCTCTTCTCCACCGGGAGAACCAGACTCTACCGCGCCGCCGATAACCGTAGTAGACTGGAAGAGAGTGGAGGAAACTCTGCAATCGACCAGTTCCTCCCACTTAGACCAAGTCCCTCAGACTCTGGTAACTCCCGCAGATATCGATTCTGCAGTCAGCTCCCTTACAGGTCACGTACAGTCTGTCATTGCAGGCTGCTCCAGACAGATCCCGGCAGCGGTTGACCGTCGTTGGGTTCTACCTGATGATATACGTGATCTGATAACGGAGAAAAACGCCTCTATGCGTCGTTACGCATCAGCCCCTACCGATTCCAATCGCGTTTTCATGCGTTCTCTGCAACGTCAAGTTAGGGATCGCGTGGCCGAATGGAGAGAGCGTCGCTGGGATAACTTCCTCGACGGTCTTAAACCATCCCATCTAGCCTTCTGGAAGCTTCAACGCTCCCTCAAATCTGAAACGGTTTCAGTAATGTGCCCGCTCAATAGACCCAATCAAACCCCTGCCTTTGACGACGACGAAAAGTCCGAGTGCCTGGCAGATAGTTTACAGGCTCAGTGCTCTCCAAGCACTTTGCCCTGCGACCCGGCCCACCTGCTAGAAGTCGAGTCCGAACTCGCGCGCCGACAGGCTCTCCCTCCTTCTGATCCTCCTCTCGCCCCGGTCACGGAGCAGGAGGTCCGCGATCTCATTAAAGCTCTCCCGCCTCGAAAGGCTCCCGGCTCGGATGGCATCACCAACCGAGTCATTAAGATCCTTCCGGATCATCTCATTTTTCTGTTAGTCAACATTTTCAATGCCGCTATGGCTATCGGTTACTTTCCACAGTCGTGGAAGGAAGCGATTGTCATCGGTATACCCAAGCCCGGTAAACCGCCTACCGAGGCCTCTTCCTTCCGTCCAATAAGCCTACTTGTCAACTTTGGCAAGTTGTTTGAGCGAGTCATCCTCGCCAGGCTTAGGGATTTTGCTGACGCAAACAGCCTCCTTCCACCCGAGCAGTTTGGCTTTCGGGCCAAACACTCTTGTACCCATCAGGTCCATCGGATTGTAGAGCATGTCTACACCGAATTCAATAGGAATACCCACAAACCGACAGGGTCAGTCTTCCTCGATGTGGCGAAAGCCTTCGACAAGGTCTGGCACAGCGGACTCGTATACAAGCTGTACAAGCTCGGTGTGCCAGACAGGCTCGTACGTCTTGTACGAAACTTTTTGTCGAATCGCCGCTTTCGCTACAGAGTGGAAGGTGTCCTCTCGTCCTCTCGCCCCATTAACGCCGGTGTCCCTCAGGGCTCCGTGCTCTCGCCCCTCCTTTTCGCGCTCTACACGAGCGACTTACCGAAGACCCCTCAATCGCAGATCGCTCTATTTGCAGACGACACTGCAATCTATACCTCTGAACGAGACCCCTCTACCCTTGTCTCTAGACTCCAAGCGGCTCTAGACGCCATCAGCGACTGGTTCCGCAAATGGAGAATAGAAGTCAATCCCGATAAAAGCACAGCAGTGCTCTTTCATCGTCGCGCTCGTGTTCAGAGATATCCAAGCGTCTCTCTGTTCGGTCGCCAGATTCCGTGGTCCGACCGCGTCAAGTACTTAGGCGTCACTCTCGACTAGACTATGTTTCCGCTATCACTTGCAAAACGTTCGCAACCGCGCCGCGTTTATTATAGGCCGGCTCCACTCCCTCCTTTGCAAACAGTCGAAGCTCTCCCTACGAAGTAAGGTCCGTCTTTATACCGCTTGCGTCCGTCCCGTAATGACATACGCGTGTCCGGTGTTTGCTAATGCGGCTCGTTCCAATTTGAGTCCCCTTCAGGTGATTCAAAATCGTTTCATGCGCAAGGCCACGGGCTGTCCGTGGTACGTGCGCAATAGGAATCTCCACATTGACCTCGAGGTCCCCTCCATTAAGGAGTATATGCGTCAAGCGTCTAAACGTTATTTCGATTCGGCCGTTACTCACCCGAACCTTCTGGTGAGAAAAGCGTCAATTTACTTTCCGCACCCCACTACGCGATTCAAGCGTCGTCCTAGACACGCTCTCACAGATCCGGACGATGAGATCACCGTCGCGATTAAAGCTGCGATTGCGTGTAGGCCACACACTACTACAGAATGCCCTTCAGGTAGCAACCGCCCCCGCCGGCGGGGACGCGGAACTAATAGTAGAATTAATTCAGTAAGACCCGGTAGGGGTCATTCTTCTCCGACGCGCTCCTCGCCCTGGCAACGTTCTGGGCCGCGGTCCGAGCCCGTCTGAGGGCGCCCCCAGATACGTTGTCATAAAATTCCTAAGGGGTACGAGCCTTCTGCTCCCCCGCAAGTCCGCGCCCACTATATTACCACTCTGGTATAAATAGTGATTAGGTCCGTCAAAAAAAAAATCGGGTAATTAGGCCTACAATGGACCAAACCAAACTGCAATAGAGGCAGTTCCCCAAAGGAAATTTTGTAGGATCGATATCCCTATAATATCCTAGGATCTTAGGATCCTTTTGCGCTAGTTAGACTATTGCCAGTGAATACTAAAGCGGTCATGCATGAATAATAAATCGCAATTGCCTAAAAGAAATACCATCACAAGAAAAGAACGTATAAAATTTAATGTAAATAGTTTTCAAAATGACCACCTCCTGTTTCAATGCAAACGCTCAAACGGGTTCTAACTTGCCCATTCAAATTGACGCGCATTTGCCGCATATCTTCTGCAGCTGTATTGATTTTTTGGAGCAGTTCCTCACGGCTCTGAATCTGCTCTGAGTAGACCTTGTCTTTTAAAGTCCCCCAGACGTAAAAATCCAGAGGAGTCAGATCTTGCTGGCCATGCGATAGTTGTACTCCAACGTCCAGGATATGTCATATTTAAATATTCACGTACATGTGCTCCATAATGAGCAGGAGCGCCATCATGTTGCAGCCACATGGTTCTTAGAGTTTCAAGATCAATGTTTTCGTAAAATTCTAGGTGTGTAATATTTCTTAAAAATTCCAAGTAATTGTCAGAATTTAGGCGGTGAGGAATTTCGATAGGACCAATCAGTTGGTTGTTGAAAACGCCAGCCCACATGTTTATGGAGAATTCAGTTTGATGTGATGCTTGCCAATGCGCATTTGGATTACTCTCAAGCCACTGAATTCGATTTTTTGAGTTGAATACTCCTGCTCTTGTAAATTGAGCCTCATCCATCCAAAGAATTTTTCGAAGCAGCATTGGATTACGTATCAGCTCATCATTCAACCTCTGGCAAAACGTAATTCTTGAAAAATGGTCTGGTGGTAAAAGGCCTTGAGATTTTCTGTAGTGGTACGGATGCAAACCATATCTTCTCCAAAGTTTCCACACTAGCTTATGGGATACACCCACGATTCTTCCTACGCGTCTGGTTGAGAGTGTCGGATCGTCAATAATAATGTTCATAATCCTATTCTCTTGTTACACTACAACACTCAAAATAATTACTCTTTCAGCTTGGTGTGGTCTGATACCCAACTCACTAAATCTCCTGTGTATGGTAATAAATGTTCGTAGATTAGGAATACGGCGACCAGGAAATCGCCGTCGGTACTCTCGAACAGCTGCTGCAGCATTTCCATCACAGAAGCCATAGATATAATAAATATTAGCCTGGTGCTGAGTTGAATACTCGTACGGCATAATTGCATGCACGCCGTGCACGTAGGCAAAGTACTTTGGCTTTACTTTTGGTTTTATTTAAGCTTGAAAATTGACGAAACTTCCGAAAATAACAAATTGACAAATTGAGTTTATGACATAAATAATAACTTCGGTAACCATAACGACGTAATTGTACATTTCTGTCAGATTCGGGAGTACCTAGCTTTATCCTCAGAGAAAGAGGCCACTCAGAGGTCGTATTGTTGTCAAAGAATACTGACGCGCCGCGCATTGCCTCTAGGGCCTCAATATTTTGTTTTCAGCCAAGCGGCAACGTAGCTCGAATAAAGGTAATTTCATAACGTAGTACTTTATTAAATTGAATAAAATAAAGTCACAAATAACTTTAAATCGAAGCGTTTTTAAGAATAAGTTCCATTGTAAAATATGTTCAGTAGAAGCTATAGAAACGCTCTGCAAAGTTAATGTTCCCTGGGAACACGGTGTATATGGTTGAATCTCCTATTCAATTGAATGACTAGCGCGTTCATTAAATGACAACATTCAATTAAATGACTAGGCCAAACGTTGATTGAACAAGCGTCACTCAACGTCCAACTAGTTAGCGGATTGTAACATAGCTCTTTGAAAAGAGCGGACGTAAAATCAGTCAGGTGATTCAAATTAAGTTATTTTTTTTCCCACTGCGGCGCTAGTAGTCACCAAAACAAATATGGCGTCAAACAGCTCGGACAGATAGCACTGTGTTGATATTTTTATTGATTTGAATTTCTTGAATTAGTTGGTAGAAATAGGCAGTATTGCCTATCTTAAGACTTAAAATTGTTAAAATACAATATAAAATCATAATAAGGTGTGTTATGTCATGTATGTCCTCATTTTTATTATCTAAAGTAAGGTTAACTTTTTAGTTGCGCACTTATGGTCATCCTAATTAAATATTACAAAGTCGTACAGATCCTATTTAACGAGACATTTTATAATTCATTTATTTTTATTTAAAGAAAGGTTAACTTTTAAGTTGCGAACTCATAGTCACCCAACCAAACATTACAAAGTCGGCTTTAACCCATTCAACGACTTCGCTAAATGACGTTTAGTCAAGACGTTGAACGTTACATTCAACGACTTGACGAGTTGTCCTTTAGTCATTTAATTGAATGTTGTCATTTAATGAACGCGCTAGGCATTCAATTGAATAAGAGATTCAACCAGATGACTGCGACATATATAAGCTAAAAACTCGGTAACATTTCGACGAAGTAACACAACCGAAGGTTACGATTTGTTAGGGTTGATCTACATTGTATTAAAAATATTAATTTTGTTGCTAGAATATTAATTTTGTTTCTATCG
This sequence comes from Carpatolechia fugitivella, assembly GCA_951230895.1. Classification (NCBI taxonomy): domain Eukaryota; kingdom Metazoa; phylum Arthropoda; class Insecta; order Lepidoptera; family Gelechiidae; genus Carpatolechia; species Carpatolechia fugitivella. Next base: position 8,965,436 of record OX579658.1, read on the forward strand.
GTTGCGATATCGTCTATATTACTCACTTGAATTCGTATCGCATATCAGTTTAATATTATATATAGGTATTTTATATTATATAACTTGTAAATTTTAGCCTTGCGAAAAGTGCTGTTTTCACAGCTGTACGATATTTTTTTAACACGTATAATAATTTAGAATTTTACCAATTTTGGTACGATAATCAACATCTGGCAAGACTGAGTTAGCAGTTTCAGCGCGCTCAAACGCCGCCGTTCCGTTTTGATTTCGCTCATGAGCCGTATTATCGCGATTTCTGAATCGGTACGCGAGTAATCGCATCTGATTCGGAATATACCCCATTTTCATCTAGACCCCATCCCACCCTGCGTTCCTAAACTCGTTATTATAATGTTGCAATTTTTTAACAAAATATTACTTAGTTTGGTAGGCTTTTCACTGAGAAAACGCGGTAACACAACTGGAATGGCCGGGAATCATGATCAAGTTTTAAATTCGACTTTAAATTATATCTTATTATTTTAATGTCCAATTTCATTTTATAAAAATGCAATAAGTGACGTAGGGCCACATTTTTTACGAATATTTCTATTTTAATAATGACATAAAATATTTACGGACATGTAGGATCAAGGACCCTGTTTCCAACAAGTTTCCAATATACAGGAGACAGGCCAGGTACAAACAGCAACACCCTTAACTATACATGTGTCGAACCGGAAAAAGAACAAGACAGAGACTTGCATTTGACGTTGACTGTCACAACTAATAATGGATGAGCCACTAGCAAACTTTTTCATTTATCCGAGTAATATTCAGCTATCGGCTATTTTCGACTGTTTTCGGTGATCATCGATTTATATCCTCTTCTACTTCAAAACCGGCATTAAATTCCTACCTACCTAACCACAGAATTAATATAGACCAAACCTAACCAATGAAGTCTATTAAATTAAATACAGCTGCACTATGCAAACTATCTTATAAACTTTCACATTTAAATATCACAACAACAACAGCTTCCGTGACCAAGTGGTCGAGATTTCGACGCCCATTACTGAGGTTCCAGGCTCGATTCCCGGTGGGGACACTGTCAAGCAAAAATATCTTTGTGAGACTTTCCCCAATTTGGTTAGGACATTGCAGGCTGAATCACCTGATTGTCCGAAAAATAAATACGATTCCGTGCTTCGGAAGGCACGTTAAGTCTTTGGCCCCGGTTACTATCTAGTCGTTACACGAGCCAAGTTAGTGGCGTTTGGAGGCTCTATAACACTGACACCAGGGTTTGTGAGGTCGGTTGTCGACCTTACATACAACCCACACGATGATGATGATGATGATTTAAATATCAAAAGAAACCCAGGTTATAAGTGCTAAAACTATTTATTAAAATGTTAACAAAACCCTAATAATATGGAATATGCCCTCCTCCATTTTCCAGAACATAATTCATCCTGACCCTCATGTCGTCCACCATATTCCATTTCATATTTCGCTTCCCCGTAAGGATTACCATATGCAGAATACCACTTCTTTCAAATTATTTCTGGTACGCACATCTGTGGGATCCCAGTTAAGAATCATTTGGCCCCAAATTGTCATGATTTTTAATAAAACTGTTGGTATTTTTCTTATGCATCTGGCAACACCACTCGACCCCGCCTTTTGACAACCGGAAATCCGGATCAGAGGAATCGAGTGGTGGGGCCAAAGTATATTTAAACGAAGGGAAGTCAGTTACTCGTTTAGTCATTTTACTTACTGTTGCGAAGATAAGTTCTTGATATTCATATAAAGTGTATACGTGTATAGTGTTATAGTTTTGGGAGGTTGTCCTTATAGACTGGAGTTTTCTTCATACTTCAGAAGCGGGATCAACTAAGGTATGTACGCTCACAAATATTAATTTTAGCAAAGTTGAGATTGCGTAATTGAGTTGGGCATGAACACGTGTTTGTTATGAACACATTTCACGATATATTTATTTATGTAAACTTTTTTTTTTTTTTACACGGCACGTGGTCGAGGCTACTCTTCGTCCGTGCTTACATTTCACATGATACTTTCATGGCACGTGGTCGAGGCTACTCTTCGACCGTGCTTATAATATTGTACATCTATCCGCACTCGTAACGAAGTATTTTCATGAGAAATAATTTACAGACTGTGCTACTGTCCAACTACAATTCTTGCAAATTGATTTTGGTATATCTGTTAAATGTATTGGAATTGACAATGACAATATAGATATATTAGAACTTTTAGTGTATTATGGAATTTCCTGACTAGTTATAAACTGGATTAGGTGTAGAATTATGAGTATGTAAGTATGTTGATTGCTATTTAGTGAATTAGGTATATTCACTGGACTGCTCTTCGTTGTATTTCTATTTATATATATGTAGTCTAATATAATATGTATATATTTATAATATGCACCTGATATATTATGTCTATCTATATATTTATTTACATTACATAATTAGTATATGCCTGCGTTGTATATATATTTATATATATGTAGTGTTGTATAATGTGTATATATTTATAATACTTATGCGTTTATTTTGTGTACTTTTACTATTTTTTATTATTAATTTTTTATTACTTTTATTTTATTTTACTGTCTGGTGCCGGAAGAATATCAGCGCTGTAGACTTGTCTGCAGCACATGCTGAGTCGGAACCCTTTCCTTGGTGCAATACAGCATTCACATCTATAAGTTTTTGTGTTTTAATATAAGTTATGTATAACTACCACTGAATTCTGTTTGTGTTGTATTGTAATTATTATTTTCAAGGAATAAATGCTATTCTATTCTATTTTATTCTACTACTTATTGAGTGAACTGGGAATGTTCGCTAGACTACTAATAACTGGAGTGAACTAGGTATGTTCACTGGATTAAGAAGTGAGCTAGGTATGTTCACTAGACTACAACTTGAGTGAACTATGAATGTTCGCTGGATTGAGTGAACTAGGTATGTTCACTGGATTATGACGTAGATAATTGCTTGATATAATATTGACATTTATTAAGACTTGAGTCTAAACATCTTAGATTATATTAGTGATGATTTATGTATGGAGTGGAAATCTAGTCAGAGGAATTTATATTATGTATTTCAGGCATGCCACTTGAAAGTGAAAATTAAGATGAAGAAGGCACACCCCTGACTACACCGCCCAAGAAGAGGACGAGGAAAAGAAAAAGGAGGAGGCGTTCTTCTTCTAGTGAAGAAAGCCCACCTGGGAAGGCGCGCAAACAATCGAGCAGGCTGACTACGGAAGATGTACTGAAGCTTCTTGCTAACTTCAAAGGAGAACCAAGTAGGAATTCATTTTTTAATAACAGTTTGAACAAGGTTGTACCAGAGTTTGACCCAGCAAACAGAGCTCAAACCATAGAGAGTTGGCTTAAGAAAGTAAATGAATGCGCTAGTATTTATGGGTGGGACGAAAAACAAATCATCCATTTTTCATTACAAAAACTAACCGGGTTGGCCAAAAAATGGTTTGAAGCTCTGCCTACTGTGGTTTACTCATGGAGTGAGTGGCAAACAAAGGTGAAGGCATTCCCTAGTGAGGAGAACTATGGACGCCTTCTAGAGGAAATGTTGAGCCGTACTTCACGAAGTGATGAAAACCTTCGAGAATATTTTTATGACAAGCTTAGTTTATTAAATAGATGCGAAATAGCTGGTAAGAAGGCAGTTGATTGTATTGTACATGGTTTAAGTGAGGGACCGATAAAGAGTGGTGCGCAAACTCTTTCTTGCAAAGAACCTGAAGGGTTGCTAAATTTTCTCTGCTCTCAGCATTCTCAGCTACCTAATTCGAGTAGAAACCAAGACAAAAGTAGTCAGAGAACCGGGAATAGGGGCAACACGAATGCATCTGAAATAAACAATACAGTTACTTGCTTTAATTGTCATTCCAAAGGACATCCTTATTTCAAATGTCCAAATCAGATTGTTAAATGCAAACGTTGCTATAGGATTGGTCACGATAATGATGATTGTAAACTGCTACCACTGCAGAGGCCACCACCGCACACACGAAATGACACCACATCCGAGAAAAAGACTTTACAAGATTGACATCTCCAATAATGCCAACGACAAATTTTACAAACCCGTATTAGTTAATGATAAAAACTTGGAGGCGTATGTAGATTTCGGTAGCGAGTGCAGTCTTATTCACCAAACTGATGCAGATACTTTGCAGTTGGCTAAAAATTGTGATGAAACACCTATTGTGAGAGGTTTTGGCAATTCTTCGATTCAACCTTTGTATAAATCGCGTATATCTGTAAAAATAGATGAGGTTGATGCGTCAATTGAGGTGCTTGTAGTTGCTGACGAGTTTATGCCAACATCTCTGATTATTGGTCAAAATTTTACCGAACTTTCATTTGTTACTGTCTTGAAGGACAGTAGTCGACTAACTTTTTACAAGAGCCCGTCTTGCAACCCATTCAATTCTGTAACTAATGTCAACCCGCTTAGGCTGTATGTTGTTAACTCTACTCAAGTTAAACATACAAGTACTGTCTATGCTGATAACCCCATGTACTCTGGAGATGTTTATGTTGACGGTTACTGTGCTGTGGAACCCGGACGAGAATTTAGCTTGCTACAAGGTGTCATAGGTTCTGGGAAACGATCGTTACAGAGTAACAGATGTACCAGGTTTTCCGAAAAAGGGCAAACTTTATGAATCGGTAATTTCTGTAGATAGAATTAGGCCGTGGATTCACGTAAAGGCATGGCAGGAAGTACATGACAGTGACTATAGTAGTTCTGATGCACAAAGTTATTTAGATATGGAGTAATCTTTCAGTAGCTTCTAGTTTTTGTATCTTTGTGTCATACAATTAAAATTTGTGTGTCTTTACTGTGATAATTTAGAAAGAAATTATATATAATACTTGTAAATACGAGAATAACCTTATTGTTGTTAAGCCAAATGTCATGATTTTCAGATGCATATGATATAGTTTAATATGTATATGATATAATTAGATATAATCAGTGATAAGCTGTAGTATTAAGGAAGTATTTAAAAATGTACCTACAAAATAAGTATTTGTAAATTATATAGGTAGTATGATGCGGAATGCCATAATTATTATTATTGTTATAAATCTATTCAGTAAATTTAATTATTTTATTGGAATTAAATTGTAATAAGTATTAGACTTTGTACAGATGTTATCTTTGTCAATATACTATAGTTTTGTGTTAGTGGAATAGGGTAATCAAGTACTGTCGACTAGCCGAACATGCACCGGGAGGCTGCACGTTGTAGGATGGCCGAATGTCATGATTTTTAATAAAACTGTTGGTATTTTTCTTATGCATCTGGCAACACCACTCGACCCCGCCTTTTGACAACCGGAAATCCGGATCTGAGGAATCGAGTGGTGATTCTGGAGGTGAAATAAAGAGATTGTCCTTATAGACTGGAGTTTTCTTCATAAAATATTCTTAATCAGGTTTAGATCTGGGCTTTTATCTGGCCATCGTACGAGTGTAATGTCAAACTGAGTTGCGAGCCATTCTTGCACCACGTGTGACCTATGAATTCAACTAATAATGTCCTGGGCAAGATAAATGTTGCCTAGATACATATACATATATACATCTCTTTCGAGCAGTGCAAATTTCACTCAGTTTCGTCTTTAGTGGTCACTTAAGGATGTTGCTGTTTGTACAAAAAATAATGCCAGGCGCCTTGTTGGGGATTCTGTGGCACCACACAAAAATATCTATAAATTTTAATATCTCCGGAAATCCAAGGTTACTAAATTATTTCCTTTATTTTATAAAAGAACGTTGAATTTCTTGATGGGGATTTTGTGGTGTGGTGACCGACGCGAAAGCTATTCTCTTTGCCGACGCGATTCTGCTAAGAGGATGTAAGGGGTTCGATTCTGCGATTTCCGCATCGTCTCGTCTCCGAACCGCGGAACCGCTGAAAGAATGAATGAACGTTTTGATTGAGCTGAACGAACAAGAGCATAGACAGAGAGAAGAACCAAGACAAAGACAAAATGGGTAGACGGATTACCGTCATCTGGTATGTGCCTAGGTCCTTCTGGCTTGTAAGCTATAAATTCGTCAGTGATAGATAAACAATTTCTTATTCTGATATTCAGACCAAACGTGACGCAACAGTTTAAAAATGATTAAAAATGAGTGGCCGTGTCACGTTTGGTCTGAATATCAGAATAAGAAATTGTTTATCTATCACTGACGAATTTATAGCTTACAAGCCAGAAGGAGCTAGGCACATACGACGTGAAGATCATAAAAATTGGACCTGTGGCGGGCGATATAAGCTAGATATAAGTTCTAGGACTGTAGCGCTACGTGCAGTCTGTGGTGCAGTCCAATAATTCGAGCCAAAAACATGATTTTTTTGTTGCACATTATTTGTTGTGTATTATTTGCTGCACGTTATTCACTGCACATTATATGCACCCACCCTGCGTTCCGAGACGCGCTGAAATCGATTTTAGCGCACTCAAAGCGCCTACCGAATTACTGTCAGCAGGCGAAACCCATACAATCTGATCGCTGACAGTTTGATTCGAAAGTGATTTAAGCTCGTATCAGAACGCGGGTCATTGGCTGGTTAGGGCGCGAATTATACATTCTGTATGGCGCATGCCTTTGCCTGTAAAGGACAAATAAAAAAAAATAAAAAATATATACATTGGGTACGTTCCGTTTACCAATAAAATCGATTTGAGCGTTCACAGACGGGTCCGTATATCCGTTAGCGCGTCTACAGTTGATAACGTAACGTCATAGATGACGTCATAACCGGCGCCAACATGCGCTCACAATGCCCATGCATACGAGCTTGGGCGCTGTGAGTGAACGATCTGTCAAAATTTACATATGACATTTGCTTGTTATTCGTTTGATAACCCTATACGATCGAGAAATTTTGATCAGAATTCAAGTCGAGTGTATTTAAGAGTTTGAAAATGTTGCTGATCCATTATATCCACCAAAAAATTAAAGTTTTCAAAATCACCATAAAATTAGGTTATGTTTGTTTACGTGAGCGATGTGAGCGCGTATAACCGTTCCGTATATCATAGCCCGATATCTGTCGTTATCGCGCTAATTTAATTCGGACCAACTGTGAGCACTTTTAGCAGTGCTAGCGCTGTGAACTATATACGGAACGTACCCATTCTGTGTTATCCAAAATCCAAATTGACATGGCACAAAGACAAACAAGTGCCATAACGAAAAAAAAAAATTTCCAAACTGTCCAGTCAGTCAATCTCATCAATAAATAGAAACGATTCAAAGCGATTTCTCTGTCTCCCGTGTAAATGTTTGATTATACCATGTGCAGTTAATCTAAAATGGATTTAATTGATTCAATTAAAAAGGATACCGCGTATATCAAGTACAAGTCAATAGTAAAGAAATGGGAAAAAGATTTCAAAACGGAACATGCTCGTACACCTTCCAAGTTTGATATTAAAGAAGCTCCATTAAACATAAAATACGCGTACAAGAAGTATTTCCAACTCAAGAGTGCTGCTCTTGAAAATACTCTGTCGATTTGTGATTACGATGAAGAGTTACTTGGTTCACCAGACAACATACAACAACTAGAAGGTAACGAGGTATTTGGTGCACTGTTTGAACAAAATTCTAGAACAGAACCATTATTGCCATCTTTACCAAGCGGCCAAGAAATAGAGACATTATTATCTAAAGTCCAAAAAGAGAATACTCCAGGTACAAAATCTTTGATTTATAAACAGCAGCCTACGGCACCTTTCAGCCCCTTCACAGCTAACTTGTCTAAAAAATTATTTGAAAGTAAAAAATTTGCTATAAGGAATCCTAGGAAATCTATGTTATTGTCAAGATCACAATCCGTAATTGAAGTGAAACCATATAATGAGAAAAACAATGATGAGCCAAGAAGTTGCACACAGCCTGAAAATGAGAATACAGAATGCTTAGGCTCTAATAGTTCATTCACTATTATGAATGAAAGTATAAACATTGGCCCCAACATATCACTTTCTAGTAGTTTGGATGACACGATGAATGGTGTCAAAACACCACCAATAAGACAGTTAAATGAAGCTTGGTTAGAACGTGCTACTGGTATGAAATCACAAGTCTATATGTCCTCACCCCCAGATTTCAATAAAAAATCGGAACATAGTTATAAGTTTGGTATGGCAAACATTGTTTATCATGCAATAAATGATAAAGCAAATGACTATGTAGAAAATAGTGAGTCTGATGAGGATGTCACACTAGACAAACTGAAACCAGCTCTAAAAAAAAGAAAAATTAATGAGCATCACAGCATTGACACTAGTAAATATGCACTTAAGAATCAGGACATCATTACAAATAATGTGAAGCAAGAACAAAAGTTTGAAATAAAAACTACTAAAACAAAAAGCAAATCAAATGACAAGCAAAAAAATAAAAGAAAGAGTAAACCAAATAAAGTAAAAAATATAAATAATGATGAATTACCACCAGATATATCAGAATATGTACCTTTTGGTGTAGAAAAAGATGTAACCCCAAGACACTTAAAACCAATTGATATTTTGAAAAATGTTGATACATTTAAAGCTGAAAATAAGAATGATGTAGGAAATATAGAAAAGAAAATAAAAGATGGTACTCTCAATGAAAACTTTGTAAGAATAAATATTGAGAAAAAAGTATTTGTTCGGGGAAAGAAAAATATAAATTACTCAAAATATAAGAAGAAACAATGGAAAGACAGAAAAGCTCTCCATGCTAGTATGGAATTCCCTGAATCAGGTAAAATAAATTGCTTTAAATGTGGGGGTATTGGGCATATGGCTAGATATTGTACAGCTCACAGAGCAGATACACTTCTACCTTTAGAGAGCTATGACGAAAATGAAATGCCAACATTAGAAGACATGCAAAATATTGTCTCAAATGAGACAAAAAATGTGTCTCTAACTGAACAATTAAGTCAGTCTATCTATGAACCTAGTCCAATACCAGAATCTTTTATAAAATTACTAGCAGACACACCATGCAGCAGTGGCAACGGGGCAGTGACTTCTGTGTACACTACTTTTCAACAAGAAACTCCAGCTGAAATACATGAAGCTTTAGAAAAATTTGGTCATAAAGCATTCAGACCTGGACAAGAAGAAGCTATAATGAGAATTTTATGTGGCATGTCAACATTACTAATTCTATCAACTGGAGGTGGTAAGTCCCTTTGCTACCAACTGCCAGCCTATATTTACAGTCTACATTTTAAATGCATAACTCTGGTAATTTCTCCACTTGTATCTTTAATGGAGGACCAAGTACTAAGCATGCCTGATTTTTTGAAAGCTGGTTGTTTGCACACTAATCAGCCACCAACACAGCGACAAAAAATAATTCAATGTCTTACAGATGGTGAAATTAATATCCTTCTTATATCCCCTGAAGCATTAATTTCAGGAGATGGGTCCCACGGTTTTGGTGGACTCTTTAAATCATTACCACAAATTGCATTTGCATGCATAGATGAGGCACACTGTGTCTCACAATGGAGTCACAACTTTAGGCCTAGCTATTTGATGATATGCCGGGTTTTGCGTGAAAAGTTGCGTGTAAAATGTATTCTTGGTCTGACTGCCACAGCAAGTCAACCCACAATCAAAAGCATCATCAGTCATATAAGTGTTCCTGATGGTCTCACAGGAGTTATAACAAATCCAACATTACCAGACAATCTGGTTTTGTCAGTTTCATTTGAAAAGGATAAGGATCGATCTCTAGTCTCACTGATCAATTCAGAAAGAATCAGTCAATACAATTCCATAATTGTCTATTGTATAAGGAGAGATGAATGTGAAAGAGTAGCAGCTGTACTTAGATCGTGTCTTCAGCAACCAGGAAAAATAAACATGGAAAACAGTAACAAAAGAAAAAGAATCTCCTTTATTGCAGAAGCTTATCATGCTGGTATGTCAGCTGCACAAAGAAAGAAAATACAAAAATATTTTATGGATGGGACGTTACGAATTATTGTTGCTACCGTAGCCTTTGGCATGGGCATTAATAAATCAGACATAAGATGTATTATACATTATAATATGCCTAGCAGTTTTGAATCATATGTGCAAGAAGTTGGGAGAGCAGGACGTGATGGTGAGAGTGCATACTGTCATGTTCTAATGAATAATAGCAACACAGATAAAGATGAATTGTTGAGACATATTCATTCAAATTCAGTAGATAGACCCACAGTTCGAAAATTGTTACAAAAAGTCTTCATTCCATGTGAATGTTTTGGCGAAACTCATAAAGATGCAGAAAAAAACGTAACAAATAAACCTAGATGCAAAGGTCATGAAGTTGGTATACCCATTGACAGCACAGTAGAAGAGTTGGATCTTCCTGCAGAAAACATAGCTACTATGTTATGTTATGTAGAACTTCATCATAAAAAATACATTAAAGTGCTCAACAATGCTTACACCATTTGTAAGATATCATCTTATGGTGGACCAAATAAAATACTTGAGGCAGCGAAAAATTGCCCTCCTCTTGCTATGGCGTATTTAGTGGAAAGCAAAAGAGATCCTGAAGTAATAAAAAAGAGTATCATCGAATTTAATGTAATAGAAGTAGCTGCTGCAATTGGTTGGGAAAGTGGAATGACTAAGTACCATTTAAAGAATTTGGAATGGATTTCAGAAGGTGGATCATCTAAGAGATCTCAACTGAAGGTTGAATTTAACACTTTAGGATTTCGTATAAAAGCACCTGGCGATCTTTCTCCAACAGAACTAGATTCTATACTGGATGAGTTACATGATTCCGTTCTTTCGCAAGAAAAAACAATGTTATACCAATTGGAAGAAAGTCATAGAGCGTTCAGCAAGCTTGGAAATCACTCCTTAGAGACAATTTTATCTGCAGAGGTATTAGAAAAGTCTAATGAATTGAAACATACTATAAGAAATTACTTTCAACGAGACAGTAATATTGCTACAGATATTACATTACACGAGCGAGCACTGGAAGTTGAGCGGGCCATATCCGACATAAGAGCTCTAATATCATCTTACAGAGATTGCACATTTTCTGGACGAAGTATAGCACGAATATTTCAAGGAATTTCATCTCCTAATTATCCAGCTATAGTTTGGGGCAGATGTAAATTTTGGAGATCTCACATTCATGAAGATTTTTATGGTTTGATGAAGTTAGCGACACAACAGCTAATTCAAATGAAAATGGTTTAAAAAAATTTAATTTCTCCTAAACTTTTGTAATTAATGTTGGATGTATATGAAAATAAATGAATAGCTCAAAAATATGTTTTCCTTGATCTTACAACTTTCCATATAAATATGCGGCGCTATGCGCGCACTAGCGACTTTTGTCTCTCGAGACACTATGTGCCTCTCTTTCGCACTCTAGTAAACTTGACGAGAGACATACTGTCGCCGCGACAAAAGTCGCTAGTGCGCGCATAGGGTAATGGCTGGTTTACACGTATTAAGTTGTTTAGTAGTTAGCTAAATTTTAAGCAACTTAATGCGTGTAAACAGCGAATTTAGTAGTAAGTTGCAAGTTAAAATTTAGTGTGCAAGTAAACAAGTAGATTAGAACTTTTTCTATTTTTCGGGTAAGTTGGTGGGCGTGGCCTGTCACTTGACACGTTTGGAAAGGCGCGATTTAGTTAATTTTAAGTTAAGTGCGAAGTTAAGTGCGTTTTATGTTTATTTTTTGGATATATTTTAATATATATTATTATATAGGTATAAATAATATATTATTATTAATAAAAATAAATTATTATTAATAATATATTAATCATTAAAAATAATAATATAATATAAAAATAAATAATATTATAATATTAACTATATAAAAATAAATATTTTATTATACTTTATTATTTCATTTATTATATTTATTACAGATTTGAATTCGCTGTTGATCGTCCATCTTGGGCTAACTAAAGAGCTTAACTACTAAAATGACGTGTAAACACTTACTTAAAATTTAGTTGCTACTTGACAACTTAATACGTGTCAACCAGCCATTAGATGCACTATTTAAATAACCGGCCAAGCACGTGTCGGGCCACGCAAAGTGTAGGGTTCCGTAGTTGTTGAATAGTACCTGTGATGATTTTTCTATATTTGTACCGATTTTTTCAAGTATATTTATAAGTTGGTCTATTATTCGTAATATCGGGGTAGCATGAGTAGATGGAATAGAGAAAAAGTAACAGATATAAGGGTTACATTACAAAGGTAGGTTATCGTTTATAACGGCCAGGTTGTAGAATTCTGTCTACAGCTCGTTCACGTTTATTTTACCTCTGGCGCCTTTGTCATTGTACCATATGGTTCTTTGAATTTGAATTTGCGCCTTGTCATACAGTCTCAATCAAATCAATCAATCGGCCTATTACAGTCCACTGCTGGACGTAGGCCTCCCTAAGGGGCAAGGGCACGCCAAACCGCACGATCACCCGCTTTCCTCATCCAGTCACCACCAGCGACCTTCTTCAGGTCATCAGTCCACCTGGCAGGGGGGCGTCCCACACTACGTTTCCCGAGACGCGGTCTCCATTCAAGAACCCGTCAGCTCCAACGCTCATCGGTTCTGCGACAGACGTGGCCAGCCCACTGCCACTTCAGCTTGCTACACTTGTGGACGATATCAACCACCTTGGTCCTCTGCCGGATGATTTCGTTTCGGATTTTGCCCCGTTAGCGAAATAATAATAATTTATTTATTTTCTCCACACAATTTAGGGTATACAGAGTAATATTCTTATTCTAAAAGTTACAAAAAATTGTAGGAGACTGGTGCCTAAACTAGACGAGTCTGTATTTCAGGACAACAGTACCCTCCTCTCTGGACCGTCAAGTACATACTCATATGTGGGAACGCACTAGATATGTATATAATATAAAATACATCTATAGATATATATCAATATATATACAAAACATACATACATACATAAGGTTAGTAAGATTATAAAATACTTAGTAATAATTGTTTATATTGGTATAGGTAGGTATGGAGGCTATAGAACAGCACAGGAGGCAGTTGGCAATGCTAAAAATAAATAAAAATGTTATACCAAGCGGGTCACTTCACTCTTTGACAGGGACAGCCCTCCGCACCGTGCAACAAACAACGCATACGGTAGGTATAGGTAAAATTAGACAGTGGGTACTTAACCATCACGAAGAAGTAGCTTTTCTGTAGTGTCATAATAATCGCATACAAAGCATAGATCTTCCATAGCTCGCTGAGTGACATGTAGCCGGTGGGCCAGCTTCACCGTCATGTTCCACGTCTCGGCTCCGTATGTCAAAACGGGTAGTACACACTGGTTATACACCTGATTGTGGCCAAGAGGAGTAAGTACATTTACAATCATAAAAAAGAAAAGGTTGGTCTTAAAGATTGATAATGTTTAAGGTAAATAAAACATGCTTAGTGTAACAAAAATGTTTATTAACTGTGTAAAACTTTCCGCGCATTAGGTACATACAGTACTTATAACAAAATAATAATAAGTTTTACAGAATATAACTAACTGTACCTACATACTTAAACCGAGTAGTTAGGTTGACTAGACCAGGAATACCCGATTTTATGACAGTCGATCCTACAAGGAGTAGTTCAAGTAGCCTATAATATTTCCAACCGTTGTTTATTTAACTTATAGGCATATGCACGCCTATAAAGTTTCCATAATTGCAATACTCTTTTTACAAAAGTGAAGCGACGCGTTCAGTTCGGACATCTTGCTTCACTCTCTATAAAGTGATAATATTGCCGAAGTTTATTTTAGTTGTTTTTTCCTTATATATTTTTAAGTTCAAATTATTTGGTTTAATTTATATATACCTGAAGATTGATGTTGTGAAATAACAAGTACACACTACACTTAGCACTAAGGAGTGCTAGGTATGTTTATAAAATAGTACAAATGTTAAGTAAAAAATTAATAACCATGTGTTAAATCATTAGCGTCAAAATGGCGGGACCTAATTCTGAATTTTGAAATTTCATATGATCAGATAGGTACACTAGCTAAATACTACTATTTGATACCTTAAGTAAAATTAATAATACTTCCTTCGTTCAAAAGATTCCCATAAATAAAACATTGGTTACGCCAAAATTACGTCAAAGTGGCGGAACCACACGAAACAGCAAATCACAATAGATAAAATACCTATATACATTTTTACTATCTAAATACTACTAATACTCTCTGATTGTGATTATTTGAAGCAGAATCAGAAATATAGGCTGGAAATGTTGGTGCCGCCATTATGACGTTTATTTGGTTCGAAAATAAAAAACGTACGTCAACAATTTCTAATTATTTGACGTGTCATACATTTACTACCTGTAAATACCTAAATGATTTCGATTGAAATCAATTAATTAATTAGTAAATTTTTATTTATTAATTACTTTTGAATGGTACACATAATAAATGAATAAATCTTCTTTAACGTGTGGGTTGTAAGAGCAACAACCGACTCCACACACCCTGGTGTCAGTGTTTTAGAACCTCCCAAATTAAATGCCACTGGCATGGCTCTTGTAACGACCAGGGAGCCGTTTCACGAAGCTACAATTTACAAGTACAATTCGATGTACATTTCGTAGTCAATGAGATAAAACGATAAGGGCTTACAGTTTAGGCGAATTGGCTACGCAATGTATTCCAAATTGTAACTTGTTGCTTCGTGAAACGGGGCCAACAGCTGTGCCTTCCGAAGCACGAATCATCTTTCTTTTCGGATCAGATGATTCAGCCTCCAATACCCTACCCAAAATTGGGGAAAGTCTCACAAATATCTAACTGAAAAAAAACTTTAATGGGAAGTATTTATGGTACCGCTAATATGGACACTGTCTGTCTGTCCGTAGGATATTGTAAGGTTTCCTCAGTTTGGGTAGGATATTGCAGGCTGAATCACTTGATCTGAAAAGAAAAATGATTCCGTGCTTCGGAAGGCAGAGCCTCCAAACATAGGCAATAACATGTTTGGAGGCTCTAAAACACTGACACCAGGGTTTGTTGGGTCGGTTGTCGCTCTTGCAACCCACACGGTGAAGACGATTTATTTATGTTCACCATTTAAAAATAATTTAAAATTTCCTAATTAATTAATTGACTTAAATTGAAATAATTTAGGTTTTTACAGGTAGAAATTAGGTAGTCAATAATTAGAAATTGTTAACATACGTTTTTTATTTGCGTACCAAATAAACGTCATAATGGCAGCACAAACATTTCCAGCCTATATTTCTGATTCTGCTTCAAATAATCACAACCAGACAAGAGTGTTATTAGGTACCTAAGTAGTATTTAGATACCTAGTAAAAATGTATATAGGTATTTTCTTTTTATTTTAACTTACAGTTTACTTTTTATTTTATTATTAAAAGTATCGTAAATATTAATTTGCAAACCAAAACTCGAGACCGGCACAAAGTATAACTAGCGCCATAAAAAAAAAAAAAATATATGATAATACCTATATATTTGGATGCTTAAACATTTATTTTTAATATTATTCAAAATGTAACTTAAACACGAATAAGCTTTTAAAGATTTTGACTGTAATTTATTCTAAATTTTGAGTCAGAAGAACATCGTAATGTATTCCCGACAAACTTAGGTACATGTTTTAATTTGGTATTCGATCTTCGGGCCCCTGCGATAGTTACAAGCTGTGCTTAGTGCAGGGTCCGCTGTTATGTATTTATCGTGTATGTGTTTTGGTAATAAATTATTATTATTTATCTATTGTGATTTGCTGTTTCGTGTGGTTCCGCCACTTTGACGTTATTTTGGCTGAACCAAGGTTTTATTTGTATATCTTTTGAACGAAGGAGGCAGCGGCGGCGTAGCGTGGGCGTCGGCCGCCCGGGGCGGAAGACAACTTTGGCGCCCTCTTATTTAAGGTATTTCAATTTAATGTATGCTATACATTACATACGTTGAATGTAGGTACACGTTTTTTGCAAAAAGCCTTCGTTCTCTGTAGATCCATTGTACAGATCTATTGTGGATCTGCATACATGCAATGGATAATACAGAGATTTCGTATAACCGATTCTAACGTGCTTTGCAAAAAGGCCTCATCTTTTGAACTTAGGCCCTTTTTGCAAAACTTATTGGCAACACTCACTTGTTAGTTACTGTCTACTGTAAAGATAAAGTTATTCTTTCCAATCTGAGGACATTCATATTTGTCGTGCGTGTGATAGAGGATTTGATTGATAAGTGTAGAACAGCTTTGATAGGCTGTAATACCATTGATGAATCCTTACTAATATTATAAGCGCGAAAGTTTGTATGTATGGATGGATGTATGTTACTCTTTCACTCAAAAACTACTGTACCCACGGGAAAATCTTAAACAACGCGAGCGTAGCCGCGGGCGGACCGCTAGTACATTCATAAAGTTATCATGACTGCTTCCAAAAATTTACAGTGTTCCATGTGGATTCCTCACTTACATTAAATTTTCAAGTCTGGTTTCCAAAATACTATCTTAAAACCAAGAAATCTGAGTCATCTACCCTGCAGAAATAAACAGAGCAGTTAACAATATCAAAATATCACTATTTTAAATTTCGAAGTTTGGAGCAAAATGTTGTAAAGACAACGAACTGTTGTAGGGTTGTTGGGTTACTTACTTGAATTCTAATGACATTTGAACGATATTTGTTACAATGAACACTATTAACTTACAGTACTATTGTACGAAGTTACGGTGTATCTACGCAACTTTAGTTCTATGTAACGTTACATCAAATTTTTTCTCACCGAATTTTATTATATCTATGTAATGTTATACTGCTAATAACTAGGTAGGGGAGGTGAACGGGTGTACGGGAGGTGTACGTGACTACATGAGGTGTACGGGAGGTGAACGGGAGATGTAGGGGAGGTGTACGGGAGGTGTACGGCAACGGGTAAATTTTATTGAACAAACTTTATTACATCAAATTTTACTGCTTAAAATCATTACATCTAGTGACGGTTTATTAAAACTATATTTTCGCTTACGCCGCCGAAGAAATGTACCTAAGCATATACCGACAGAAAAACTGACAGAAAGGGTCCTAATTCCTATAATGTCAAGTAAAATGAACGATTTAAAAAAAACTGTCTATGTCCATACCAGAAGAGCATAGACTGAACTTCTGGAATGATATGTGGCCAATACGTGAACAATAATTATAATTTGTTTCAAAAATTCCCAATAAACAATTTATTATTCTCAAATTTGATTTATTGTTTTAATCTGAGCGTATTTCTTGCAAAAAATTATAATTTTGTTGTGCATGAAGGAAACAGACCACATTTTTTTGTATAAAGGACACATGTACAAAAGTTATTTTTGTCAATAAAATTTTAAATCAGAATTTAAAAAAACTAAATACGAGTAAGTTACAACATCCTATTTACCGATAAATCATAAAGTGAGTAGTTGTATAATACTTTAAGGCCGGGTTATTGCAAAAATTAGCAACTCAACGCGGTTTAGTTGAAAGTTCAACCGACGTATTACTAAAATAACGTTCATAATTAGCGTGCGATGCTTCACGGAGGTTACGTCCGACACCGCGCAGGAATCGTGCGAAAAACTCGTTTTTCTTGAACTCTTTTGCTTATTAACAGAAAATGGCAGAGTTTATAAAAAAATGTAATTGATTTAAAATCTAAGTCAATAATTGGCAAGTTATATTAACGAAAAAAAAAAAAACTATGGTTATCGCTTTAAGTTACGAGATCAAGGACATCAAAAATTTTTTTTGCTGCTTTTTTTTTAAACTTGTGCTTCTTATATCTAAATTATTATAATGTCTTTAAAAATTCTACTCGATTTAAAATTTAATTAAGGATATATTCTGTTAGCATATATTTTTTACATTTATAGAATCAGTACAAGTGCTAGTATTTGATCGTCAAAGTAGCGACTATGGGCGCTATTTCCACATAACCCCGCCTTAAATAGTTTAACTATTTTTTGTCTCTACTGTAAAATTTCATAACTTGTATACGAGTTCTTTTTGCATGTTGCGATTCATAAGGTATTTGAGATTTATTTCAAATTGATATCTCGACAAGTTCCTACCTTAAGAAATGACAGACTTTGCAAACAATTATTTAATTCCTACTTTCTTCCTCAAAAAGGGATTTTCATAAAATGCAAAAACACGTGTCAAATGATTTATTAATCTCAGTCTAAATCCAAATTTTCTAGTTTCTACCTTTAGAAATGCCTTTCGCCCTTAAAATAGGGATTTAGATAAAATGCTAAAACATGTATCAAATAATATATTAATCGCAGTCTAAATCCAAATTTTCATGATCCCAACCCAACTTTTAAAATAACGGATCTTCATACAGTCTTGAATCCATTTCTATTTCTAGCTTCAGTAGTTTCGGCTGTGCGTTGATGAATCAGTCAGTCAATCAGTACGGACTTCTCTCTTTATAATAAATAGTATAGATTATGTACTGTGCAGTGCTTGCTTGTAGTGTAGTATGCAACAGGCACAGGCTTCCATAAAACTTGACAGATTTTAAAAATTGAGGGTCGAAATGATCGTTTTGACCTGATGAGATGCCAAAACGGTATCCTGTAGATCTATTGACGGCTATAAACAGAAAATCGCTTTGGGGGCTCGGCGGCGGCGTATACGAAACATCAAATATCTCGCGAATGGCTTCAAACTCAATTTTATTTTTCACTGCGGTATAACATGTTGTTAGTAAGTATTACTCAAGAAAAATTTAGTAGGTGCCTACTAACGTATTATTTATATTTGTGTTACTCTTCTTGACCACAAAACACACTCCGTCACCACAACACTTCGTGAGATAAAAATAGACTAGGTCTTACAACAAGTTATCAGAGATTATTCTATTTTATTCTTTAAACATTTAGACTAAATTTAGGTACATAACAATATTCCAAATATTTTTAGAATTTTATTATTGTATAAAATATTAACTAAAGGTAGGTACTTTATTTGTTCAAAAAATGGGTGAGCTCAAGGGGAAGTATACTCGTAAAACGCGTTATAAAAATAACGCAAACCCTCTCGGGTGGTGGTGTGGTAGATAAGCCCATGAAACTAACCAACTTCTGTTCCAAAATTTTTTTTTTTAATCTTTCATACAAGATGTTTTGCGTTATTTGGTAACACATTGCAGTTAGGTTAGGACCTCAGAGCTATCGCTCCCTGGCGACTACATCTACGTATTAAAAAAGTAGGTACCTACATATTTCACCAGTCGTTAATTTCGACAAGAGTAGAAAATAGTAATGTACAGTAGAAGTTAGTACGAGTAGGTATAGGTAGGTAAGTAAGTAGGTATGTATATAGTTTTAGTCAGAGTCGATCCAGTCGGCCAGTGGTTTTATTTAAGTTACCTATCGCACCCTTAGGGTCCGGTGTTAAAGAACTCCATTCTGATGAACTACAATATTGAAAATGGTGTTGCCCACATGATTGATCGATTTTCAAATCAGTCTTCGAAAAAATGCAAGTACCTAATATAGTGTAAAAGTCTATACTTAAACTATCTATCCATTCCCTTAAGTCTTGATGGATTCTTTTAACATTAGAGTACGATATTTTCTGTAACAAAACACTTTCCTCATGATTTGGTAAAAAGTTGATAGTTTTAATGTAAGAATAATTTTTATAAGCATTCTGAGACCCGCTGTGGATAATACTAGCCTCTTGGTGAGATAACTCTTTGCCAGAAAAATATTCTAAAGGAGTAATTAAAAATTTTGTTGAAACTATTAAATTAGTCTGTTCAAATAGACCTACCTTCCAGACACCTGGTAACAGAGGCGCTTTCAGTTTTGGTTTAATAAAATTTGTAAAGTTATTTTCGTTAACGTGTATGCCCTCGATATCTGCTATTACACCAGCTGGATCTAACCACATCACTGTTAAGTTTTCGTAATTTTTCTCGATAGGCGGAGAAAATTTATACAATAGTACAGGTTCTGATAATGGACCTAAAATATTAGCTAGATTTCGAAAAGTAGTCTCTTTTTGGTCGTATTCAGAACTCACTTTAAATATTTTTACATTGTCAGCAAACTGGTTTTTGAAGTTCAAATCTAGATGTTTCAATGGTTTATACCAAGTTTCTAAAATAACTTCGAAGCCATTTATGACTGCTTTGTGTAATATAAGATTTCCTTTATAAGTATCGGCGTAATGATAAGAGGTAATTTCAATAATCTCATCTGGTTCAAGTAAGCAACCTTGGGCATGTAATATTTTAGCGTTATGACGTATAATACTTCCCGCGTGGGACAATATAGTATCGTCTGTACTAGCAGTTAAGTCGTCAGTATTATAAATGCTCTGCCAATAAGCCTCCAAGTTAGGTATCAAGTAGTGGTCACTATAGCCAATAAACTGTTCTACTCTGGTTATTATCTCCTGATTAATTACTGGCTCAAATTTTCTTGCAAAAAATAGCTGTCGGTCTTGTGTATTCTGTATCCTTGGCCAATCTTCTGTTCGAAAGTCATTTGGAGAACATCCACACCAATCCACTACATGTTTGTACTGGCATTTACAGCCCAATTTCCTCTTCCAGTTTGTGACATGTAAATTGTTGTCTACATATGTCGTGCAAAATCTTGAATTTCTCAAAATAGTATGGAAGAATGATTCTGCAGGCAATAATGTGTGCTGAAATATCACATTTAAACCATTCAGCAGTTCATCTGGATTTCCTACAACATATTTTACAAAATCTGACGACAAGGCGATCCAATCACTTCCACCGTCTATTATGATTCCCCGCGGCAAGATTCTGTCGCCGACACGCCACATGTGTGTTTCACATTCGATAAAAGTTTTATCTAAACCTTGTTTCTTTATAAATCTTTGAACTTCTCGTCCATGTGATTTCACAAAGTTTAATCCTCTGTTAGCAGATAGGAAATTCTCTAAACTGTCCAGTGATTTTATGGGAAAATCACTCTCACTTAAATTGATAAAGAAATCCCATTGCCAGCCCAGCTGTAATGTGTCGTTCATTGATGAGAGAAGCATTTTCAGTAGAGAGGCACCACCCCATATTGTAGAATATCTGTATCTTGCTAACTTAATATTAAGAAACTGCTTTTCTAACAATAATAATTTACGATGCAGATAATCTTGTCTCTGAAAGTAAAATATTTTATCTTTAAACAAGTAATCTAAATTTAACCTTTATTTTGTAGTGATAAAATGAGGTTACAAATCTTAATCTAGGCTTAATATGATGACCGTCGACAAAATGAAGCTAAGCGACATACAAAGTAATCGCCAATAGTATTGCACTTCTTGTCTTCGCGCGACGAAAATTGCGTTATTTATATTGGCTATTACTTAGTATGTCGCGTAAGTACCTTTTGCCGATAGTCATCATGCCGAACCCTCTACCTACCTATATTAAGTTTAAATAAATAATAAAAAATATAAACACTTACAGAGTCAATATGTATATAGAAATAATGATTAGATCTGTAGAGAGCGTTTATCAGCCTGTGCACCTGACGCAATGCGCGGCCGTTTAGTGTCAAGAGGAACACTATTCTAATTGAATTTTGATCTATTGTAGATCCTTCAGGGGTTCTTGGTTGAAATTCTGGAAAAATAAATTGTTTAATTGAAACTTCTTTTTGTGGCTTATAAAATGATGGTGAAAATGATTGTTAAAACTTGTCAAGTATGTTGGCATTGCACTGGCGGGGCCAGTGTCATATATAAAATGGTATTTCAGCACCGCGAACGCAAAAACGAGCACTGAGGACCTAAGGTACTTTAAGTTTAAGTATAACTTATAATATACCTAACACCTAATTGTTTGAGCATTTTCAGTTTCTCAAACTAACAGCACAATCTACGAACGCTAAGGAAGGGTGGTAATACCTACCTACCTACTATAAAGGTAGTTCCGTGTACGTTACATAGATCTTACTTTGGTGAGGTGCTACACTGTGGAAATAACGTTTTCCCACGGTAGCCCATGTCTAACTTTGGGTACTAAATTTCATCAAAATTGGTTAAGTAGCTAAGCCTTGAAAGCATAACAGACAGACATATAATAATAATAATAATCATCATCATTTATTTGCTCTCACAAAATAGGTAACTTAAATTACACTAAGAACTTAATCTAATACAGGAGTAGCCTATTGCGACGTGAGAGCCTGGTGTCCGTACTAGGAAAACCTGTATGACAGATCATCAGGCTCCCGCCCCAGGAATATCAAATTTGAAGTCTCCAGGTTGTAAAATTATAACATTAATTTAGCAAATTGAAAGTTTGAAACAGTGAAAACAAACAAGACAAAATATAAAATCTGGAGAAATAAAACTACTATGTAGAAATAAAACATATTTGTATTGTGGGCGCCACAGAGTTACTTTTAGGATAAGGATTATTTAAGTAGGTGTTTTTATATCAACTCACTAGCTACTCCAGTTTCATAAACATTCATAGTGAAATAGCCGCCACAAGTCACGGCAGGCTCTCCAGGACATTTCATATCACACATGTCATCAGATGTTTGGGCAGATATTTCTGGCAAATTCTCTCCACAAAAGCACTCTGAACTGCAATCAGTAACGAACGAGTTTTTAGTATTATCTATTAATATTATTATCAGCTATCAAAAATTTGTATAATTTGGTTTGTGTTGATTTATTATTTCTACGATATTGTTTCACATAGGGTTTGATTTTTGTCTTTGATGATGATGATGATAATTACCTTAATTGAAGCTTAACTTTAATCTTCTGCCTGGTGAAATTTGAGGCTTCGTCGAAAAATGTCCCTTTCACAAAATGTCCCTTGGTAGCAAAATGTCCTTTTCTCATAATGTCTCTTTCGCAAAATGTCCCATTCACAAAACGTTTCTTTCGCAAAATGTCCCTTTCGCAAATCAGTCCCTTTTATGAAATCTCATCTACTTATGTTTTCTTTTCCAGGGTATTAACCTATCTTTTTATCTAATTTCATCTAAATCGGTAGTTTTTGAGTTAGTACGTTACAAACAAACAAACAAAAAATCAAATCTCTCTTTATTATTAGTGTACATGAACCCAATGATTATTTTAAATTTATAATAAGTTAACTGAATTATTAATAAAAAAATATCAATTTAACTAGCAAATATTGCCCCCCAGTAAGTCTACCGGCTAAGCGAACTTGCTTCGTTTGACTTAGCTTGGCTTCAAGTAAGTTGAACGGTATTCCGATTCCAAGTGTAGCTACTGGCTAACTTTTGTAGCTGTAATCGTCTTGGGAACAAAGAGTAAAAATATTTTTTTTCTTGCATGAATGAACGAAATGTTTGCTCTTTATTTTTTACTACTCCCTCTTACACCCTCACACACTCGCAATGCCATATACACACACACCCCTTTTATATCTTTAGCTTCTGTACTTGTATACTTTTAACTTATTTAGGAACATAAGTAGATGAGATTTCATAAAAGGGACTGATTTGCAAAAGGGACGTTTTGCGAAAGATACATTATGAGAAAGGAACATTTTGCGAAAGAGACATTATGAGAAAGGGACATTTTGCTACCAAGGGACATTTTGCGAAAGAGACATTTTGATTTGACTCAATGACGAGAGCGAGCCGAGCGCCTCAAGACTCGGGTCGCCCTGGTGGAGGGAACGAACAGTGTGCGAGTGAGAGTGAGCTACTGACTGGGGTAGACAGAGGTAAAAAAAAAAATGTTTATTTCTTTAAACAGACAGCCTTATAAGGTAAGATGTCCGGAAAACAGACAGGGCCTATCTCACTATCAATTAAGCTTCAATTAAGCTAAGTATTTAATAAGCGTTTTATTGTGAGGTAAAACGCTGTTATTATCATTGGCAAATAAAAATCTCCACACATAAGCTTCATTTCTGAAACCTTCATAAAAATTAATTATGACAATCATCTCTTCACACAATTCTCTTCTCACTAACTAACATGATGGGTGTTTTCACATTGCACGGTAAATGGAAAATCAGTAAAAGAAAAGCAAATAGAATAAAAAAAGTATAAAAGTATAGAGTTGCTACAACCTAGGCTTATTCTCAATAAACGTTCAGCCTAGCTGAATCTTGTTTTGCGTAAGAAAACAACATATTTTGTTAGAGAAAACAAAAATAACATTATAGTGGAATTGAATTTTTTTTAAACATTGTCAGTTTTCAAAAAAATATACCTACCGATCTGGTGGTTTCAATTTTTGATGGAAATCCACTACACAAATCCTTCACCGAACTAAATAAGATTTAATCTGCAGCATTATAAAATTCGGCTACGGCCAAAAATATTTTTTTTTCAATACACCTTGATCGAAAATTGAACTTACGAAGTAGTACACTGCGATTTTTTTTTTTTTTTTAATTCCTACGGTCTTCAAAATTATTATTCAGTCAAGCTCATTTTGACAATAAGAAATATTTAAATCGATTCATACAAAGAGAAAAAGTATTTTATATTTTTTTATTTCAACAAATTGTATCAAACATATTATCAGCCAGTAATATTTTCATTATAAAAATAAATATAAAATTAATAAAATAAAAATAAAATTATCTCGATTTGAATCAATTCGTAGAGGCAGAATGTCCGCCAGAACCTTTTCTCCGTATTTATGCTCATAAATAAAAATATACATACTACCGTTTTGTAGTTGGCGCAAAGTTTGTAAAATTTTCATTTAATTATTTTACATTGAACGTTGTTTTATGAGTGATTAAGACGTGTTGATATACATCTGACCCCAAAATAATTAAATAGACGATCATAGCCTCGTATAACCCGTGCAGATAAAGATTAAATCTGAAAATGGCATCCGCTTGCATGCTATTTCGCTCACATAAGCGATAGCGCTGTCTATACTCACACAGTGAAGTACACGCTGCAAAAAAATAATGATAATAATCAGTGTTAGCAAACAATTATATTGTCATTGATGTTGATGACATTGTTCCGGAAATCATACATAATAATGTAAAATAAATAAGTAAAATAAATAATAATAAACTTATTTATTTTATTCATGTTTTTTGTCATTATTATTAGTATCATTAATTAGTGTCCATTACCCCAGCAGGAAAGTGTGTCCTACGCTGAATTTAGTAGAACTAGTTATTAGTGCGTATTATGCTGTATATGTGCGCCAAATAAAAAATTAGTGCGCTTTATCGTTTTGGAATAAAACGGGAAAAATAGATTCTGCTGGAGAAATGCTCTTCGAGCGGGAAAATTCTAGACGAATGATCGGAGAGAGAAATAAAGTATATGGACAGATAGCTTATATTAGTGCATGAATGTGCGCCGAAAATAAAATTAGTGCGTCATATGGTTTTAGAGATATAGCGTTTCCTGCTGGGGTAATGTTTTGCAGATTTCAGTTTCTCGGAAACTACTGAATGTGCGATCGTAGAAAAACATATACGAGTAGCTCTTAATTGGTGCGCAATTTGTGCATTCATAGATTCTCAAATAAATTAATAATTTTAAAGTAATCGTGTTTTTCTTTTTAAGTCAAAAAACGTCCTAGCGTTTGAATGAGCAATCGTATAAGCTTACTGATTTATCTTGTTATTGTTAACAACAGCACTAAGTTTTGAAAATGTGCATACACGCGTTTTTCAATTATACCAGTTTAATTCAACGGTAACATGGTCATAGATTTGAGCTCAATATACAAGAAATCTATTTACCCCAAGATAAGTGGGTAAAAACCTAATATTAGTGCGTTAAATAAACTACATAATTCTGCCAAAATTAGCTTTCAATGTCTCGTGTTTATTAGATATAAATAAACTAGCAAAACAACGACTAGATTACTGGTTATCCGACCGAATTCGAATGGTCACAAAAAAGCGGCGTTTTCATACATAATGGTGACCTTCTTAACTTTGCTCATTCAAACGCTAGGACGTTTTTTGACTTAAAAAGAAAAACACGATTACATTAAAATTATAAATTTATTTGAGAATCTATGAATGCACAAATTGCGCACCAATTAAGAGCTACTCGTATATGTTTTTCTACGATCGCACATTCAGTAGTTTCCGAGAAACTGAAATCTGCAAAACATTACCCCAGCAGGAAACGCTATATCTCTAAAACCATATGACGCACTAATTTTATTTTCGGCGCACATTCATGCACTAATATAAGCTATCTGCCCATATACTTTTTTTTTTCTCCGATCATTCGTTTAGAATTTTCCTGCTAGAAGAGCGTTTCTCCAGCAGAATCAATTTTTCCCGTTTTATTCCAAAACGATAAAGCGCACTAATTTTTTATTTGGCGCACATATACAGCATTATACGCACTAATAACTAGTTGTACTAAATTCAGCCTAGCACGCACTTTCCTGCTGGGGTTATGGACACCATTAATTAATAATAATAAACCCGTCCCGTCCAGTTTTTAAATCATAATAATAAAAAAGAATAATTAATAACAAAAAAAAGTGAGTAGAAAAATAAAAATCGATTTTTGAGAACTTGTTTTGCCAACCATACTATAAGTACCCGCCGCCATTTTCAGATCTATTCTTTATCTACGCGAATTATACCATCACAGAATTTATGATAAATGTGAATAGTAAGGATACTCAAACTATTGTTGCCGCTCGATAGTCCAATATCGATAGCCTGTCGATAGTTTAAGTAAAAACGATACTATCGATAGTATCGATTGTTGAAAACGAAAATACTATCAATAGTATCGCTCCTCAATATTGCATAAACTATCGATAGTTTTGGACTATCGATAGTATCGATGACGTAGGTCTATCGACTATCGATAGTTTGTGCAATATTGAAGAGCAATACTATCGATAGTATCGATAGTTTTTCGTTTTCAACTATCAATAGTATTGCACTAAAGAACTATCGATAGGGTACATGTTTTTGGCGTTCTACTATCGATTGTAAAACTATCGATAGTTCGACAACACTAACTCAAACTGCGCCCGATATAATAAAGGTTAGTTTTTACAACTTCTACATGATCAAATTTACCTGTAGTATCATAGCTTTTGTAGGGTACTATGTACCTTTCTTAACCATTTCAATTTAATTATTTATTATCAGTTTTCTCAAAAGTGTATTGAAAAACGTCGTACAACACACGGATCTTAGGTTTTATAACAAACTCGAGATATTATAACCCTCGCCTGCGGCTCGGGCTTACAAAAGTCACCTCGTTTGTTTGTAATATGCCACCTACGATCCTTGTATTGTAATGTTCTACAAATTCAAATCTTTTAAATTGATGAATGTATGTAATTAAAATAAAAAATTGTATAATACTTTCAGCCAAGTTGAGTACTGAGCAGTAATTTGTCTTGGTTTTAGCAGCTCTAAATATACTTATTATACTTTTCTTCATTTTGTCATGGTTTGACATAAGGTCACGATAATGTCGTGGATGTGTAAAAACGGCCATTGGAATTACAATGGGACTACTTATTTTATTTTTCCTCTATGATTTTATAATTTTATTACCTTGGGGTAAGTACCAAGGAAATAGTCACATTTTAAGGACTATTTATTGGCATTGTCAAATTCAATAGGGATCGGCCAAATTTTCAAAAAGTGTTTTAAATTAATCTTTATGGATGGAATCTTTATGGACTTATTCCCATAAAAAATATAATTTTATTTATTTACAACCTTTTATATAATATTGTGTATGTTATGTATAATACTATTGTTAATATAATATTGTTATGTATAATACTGTATATAATATTGATTGATTGATTGATTGATTGATTGATTGATTGATATATACTTTATTGCACCAAAAAAGGGGTGTACAAAGGCGAACTTAATGCTATATAGCATTTTCTACCAGCTAACCTTTGGTGGTTAAGAGCAGGTTGAGGGTAGTGCCGCTAAAACAGCGTTCAACTTGAACTACTACATTAATCAGACAATTGATAAACATACTAATACGTAAATATACATGCAAATATAAAAGAATAAACATAAAGGTACCTTAGGTACATAATATATAAAAGTACTACATAAATAATAATAATAATAATACATAAATATTAAATATAATAAAAATCACACACCACACTGCATTTGTAAAAAGTGTTCGGATACACGCGATTTGAAGACATCGATTGACGGAGCCTCCCTAATCTCAACCGGTAAGCTATTCCATAATTTTGTTGCTGTGCAAGTATAAGACTGCGCATACAATTCCGTGTGACTTTGAGGGGTAGTAAGGGATTTATTGTAATTCTTGCGGGGTACACCTCCGACAAACTTTTTGAATTCGAATCGCTCACGGAGATATTCTGGAGACCAGGCATTGTGAAGTATGTTGTATAACAAAGTGAGCGTGTGTACATTTCATCTATTGCGTATGTTAAGCCACTTCAACTGAGTCCGGTAACGAGTCACATGATCATATTTACGTATTCCGAAGACAAAGCGTATACACAAGTTTAGCAGACGTTCGAGTTTATTTAAAAGACATTCAGTGACATCAGTGTAGCAAACATCTGCATAGTCGATGATGGGCATTAATAATGAACAAACTAACGTGATTTTAGTGGGCAAAGGAAGAAAGTTCTGCAGGCGTTTCAGGGAATGGAAAGACGCAAAAACCTTTTGACTAACCTTCGTGACGTGAGGAGACCAAGATAGATCATGTGCAATATGCAACCCGAGGTTTCTCACCGTCTTACAATATGGAAGAGGTAAGCCATTTAGTGTCACAGGTGGTAAATTCTGCATATCAACTAACGAAAGGTTTCTTGAGCTACCAACTAACATGATTTGTGTTTTTACAGGATTTACCAGCAGCCCGTACCGTTCCGTCCAGCTCTTAATGTTGCTGAGATCCAGTGACAGTTTGCTTATACTTTCTCTCAAATCTGATCTTTTAGAGGTTATATACAGCTGTAGGTCATCCGCATAAATATGGTATTTGCTGTGCTCAATGGCACGGGTAATTGTATTAATGAATAATGAAAACAGTAGTGGTGAGAGTACCCCACCCTGGGGAACGCCAGCAGATACACCGTGCCAGTTGGACCACAGGTCGTCCTTCCTTACGCGTTGATTTCGGTCATTTAAATAAGAAGTGAACCACAAGATGACATCGCTGGACATATTAAGTGAGCTCAAGATAGACATTAAAATCTCATGATCAACACAGTAAAATATTGTGGTACTCAAAATCATGTTTTAATATTGTTATGTCTAGTTGAAGAAAATTGAAATGCAATGTAGGTATGGAAAAAATGGCAAAAATCATCTAGTTCTGTTATCTATCGGGATTGGTAGGTGATCGTTCGGAGTTTATTTATAAGCAGCCTCCCTCCCCTCCCGGGGTTGGCAACAATTCCACTTTACCACCAAAATAATGTATGACTAAAATAAAGAATAGAATAAGCTCTTTAAAATAAGGTATAATTTATTCCGAAACTTGCTATGCTCTTTTGAAAATTTCATTTCTACGACAATTCAGCAAAATATGCAGCGGTATTGTCTGTGGCACAGGTTGAGTGGTAAATAAAACAGTGAAAATGTAATTGGATAGAAAACTAAATACTAGTGGCTCTGTGAGCTGTAGACCTCGCGAGTATATTTTTTTAATAGCTGATTTATTATTTTTTTACGTTTCCATCTCTCATAAGTCCGTAAGTTTTTTAAATTTCCAAAAACTGACTCAACAAAAAAAAAACTATTAATTTATCGAACCTGCTCACAAAATTTCACGAGAATCGGTTAAGAAACGAGTCCTGTGGATGAGAAAAAACAGATTGACATACAAAAGCAATTTTGGCCAAGCTGAAACGGAGACGCTTAGCACTCGCTCGGTCAATGATACGAGGTGAGTAGTGTATGTAAACTTGGTCAAGATAGATATGTTAGGTTCTTCTTTGTTTAAAATAAGTTCCTTCTAGTGCACGTCACAGGCACAGGCCCCATTTAATGTCTGAGAAAAATTACAAATGAAACCAGCCAACTCATCTCTCTTCCAACTAACGTTTGTATATTCTTAGGTATTTCATCATTAAAACGAATTATTAGTTATGTCCAACTATTCTGCACCTACTCAAAAATTTATCTTCTGTGATGTTTAGTTTGACTACGGTCACGCAACTCTGATCTCTACAATTTTTTCACATCGTAAATTTTCTTTCACACATCAACATCGCCTACCTCAGCCTTGTTTGAAAGCACACTTGTGGATCTGTATTTAAAACGGGAGTAAGGCTGCTAATAATGATTTTCCAATTTAATTCTTCCGGCGGTAGAATTTAGTTATTCCATAGTAGAACCTGATAAAAGATTTGCCGTCAATGGTATCATTGACCAAGCAAGTGCGAAGCGTCTCCGTTTCAGCTTGGCCAAAATAGCTTTTGTATGTCCATCTGTTTTTTCTCATCTACAGGACTCGTTTCTTAACCGATTCTCGTGAAATTTTGTAAGCAGGTTCAATAAATTAAAAGATTTTTTTTTTGTTGAGCCAGTTTTTGGAAATTAAAAAAAAAATACGGATTTATGAGAGTTGGAAACGTAAAAAAATAATAAATCAGCTATTAAAAAAATATACTCGCGAGGTCTACAGCTCACAGAGTCACTAGTATTTAGTTTTTTTATCCAAGTACATTTTCACTGTTTTATTTACCACTTAACCTGTGCTACAGACAGACAATACCGCTGCATGTTTCGCTGAATTGTCGTAGAAATGAAATTTTCAAAAGAGCATAGCAAGGTTAAAATAAAAGAGTTTCGGAATAAATTATACCTCATTTAAAGCATTGAAGTATAATGTACTACGTTTTTAAAGAGCTTATTTTATTTTTTATTTTAGTCATACATTATTTTGGTGGTAAGTGGAATTTATTAGTGAAAACTAAGTTTTTAACGAAAAAAATCGAGAAGTGACAAAAAAATAACGTATTTCGAGGCAGATTGCGTGGAAACTATAAGTGGTATCGTTTTTAAATTAATGAGTAGTCGATGGCAAATTTATCAAAGATTATTTCGTACCTGCACATTTTTCAAGTAATGTTTACGGTTTTCTTTAAAAATTAAAAAATCCCTGATTCGGGACACTTTCGGGGGTGCGGAGGGGTGTTGCCAACCCCGGGAGGGGATTAAAATAAAAAACAAAATTGAAAATTTTAAAAAACCCACGCCGTATGTTAAAATATATTAGAATAAAAAGGATTAAATAACATTTTTGGAAATCCCCCGACCAGAGTCAAATAAGATAAGAAATATAAAATAAAGAAATCTATAAAAAGAGTGATTTCTCACGAAATCCGCCACACAAACAACGAATTATGACCTTTCTTAGTCCTTACGTTTACGTACCTACTTACCTTTTGCTTTCTCGTAGATAGACACAGCAATAATATTTATTAATTTAGGTACTATTACATACTCATCTATCTAGTAATATGATACAAATCCAATAAAACACGTCGAGGTCTGCCATTCCCTGCTCTGACATTAATAAATTTTATATAAATACCGTGAGTTTTACTTATTCAGAATCTACATTATATTTAGTTTTTGAGTAATATAAATAAGTAGTTATAATATTTAAACTGAAATTTCGAACAAAGAGAGCAATGATGGCAGCCCCCGACGTGTTTTATTGGATTTGTATCATATTATTTACACAATTTAACAATAGATAACTGAATTTATCAATTCTAAAAATACAACAAGACTAATGAAACAATTTGATCGTTCATATTTTTGATATTTTGTGTTTTCACTAAGTTATAATTTTTTATCCAAGTGGTGCTAGTGTTCACATAGGGTACCCCCCTTAAATAACAGAACTAGATGATTTTTGCCTACCAATTATCAACAGACTGACAGGTAGTAGCTAAGGAGCCCTTCTTACTAAGTGTTATTTGCTTCATTATTGAACGATGCGTGATTTTTATACATTATTATTATTATTATTGTGATATTGTTTTTTACGTGAGTGTTTCCGTTTTGAAAAATAACAATGTACCCGTCACAACCCGTAGCACTCGTGCAGTCAGTGAATGCCCACAAATGACATCACACACTGTGATTGGTGTTCGTTACAGATTACAAATATTGTAAATAACAACATTTTATTTCTTCAAATAAAAATATTTAAATGAATTATATTTTTTAAATTATTATAAGATAATCGTAAAATAGTATATATTTATTTTATCTCAATATATTTTAGATCTTCCAATTACTGTCCGATCCCCTATTTTGATAAAGGTTTTATAAATGAGGATTATGTGGAAAGGTTCACAAAGAATTTAGTTCCATCACCTTTGTTTTGTCAGACTTTGAAATGGTATCAATCAAACTAAAAATGCTTACCCATACTGTACACCTGCATAAGGAAAACCACCTTGAACGCAGATATCCAAGCAAGCTGATGGTGAGTTTGTAGTAGCATAATTTCCATAGAAACCAGACAGTAATCTCATCTTTTTTTCATCAACGTAGCATCCCAAGTGAGTCCCGTAAGACAGACCTTCGGCCTTGCAACTATTTGGTAAATAGGTAGGATAAAAGTGCCCATTTTGTATAAGACAAGATTTGTTTACAATTTGTTGTTTACAGCTTTGAGTTTTCGCTCGGTGAATCGCAGAAATAGCTTCTCTACTCTTAACATCACAAATTGGTTTGAAATCTAATTCTTCAACTCTTAAAACAGCTGCTGGTTTATTTTGGTGCTTAGTTTTTGGAGAGAAATCTTCATCATCACTGAAGCCAGGTATAACTTTCCTCGCTGACACGTCGTCGCTTACTTCTTGCCTCAAAGAAGAAACGTAGCCATTCTTCTTTAAAAGATTATCATTTTCAGCAGGAAAAAGAAAAATAGCAATGATAATTTGAACAAAAAATGCTATAAGAACTGTGAATATCAAACACTTAGCATACTTGTATAATATCCTTCTGAAACTTATCGCCATAATTGTGTTGACGTTTATATTACAATCACAGTACACTTATATTCCAAACAATGTTCATATTGTAATAAAATATATATTTTAATTCATAAAAAAATATTATATACGTACAAACGAAACACAACACAGTGCTGCTGCGTGCGGCAGGCAAAGCGGCAATACCTGTATGCATGCGGCACGCACCAATCGATTGACATTGACAAGGGCCGCGTTCCGATTTGCGCTGAAATCACTTTGAGTGCCCAAAACCGCGTACCGAATCACTGTCAGTGGGATTACGGCAGCCATTGTGACGTCACGGATTGCATCATGACCGCCGGCCATGCTCCAGAGCGAAATTCTTGTGAGCGAAATGTCAAATTCGACTTTGACATATTGCTTATTTATTTTTAAAAGTTAAATGTTTATAATGTAAAATTAACGTGTCATATCAATTTGGGCCGCGTTCCGATTTGCGCTGAAATCACTTTGAGTACCCAAAACAGCGTACCGAATCACTGTCAGTGAGAGTACGGCAGCCATCATGACGTCATGGATTGCGTCATGACCGCCGCCATCTTCCGCTAACGGCGCCCATGCTCCAGAGCGAAATTCTCGTAAGCGTAATGTCAAATTCGACTTTGACGTTTATTATTTATTTTTAAAAGTTAAATGTTTTTAAGGTGAAGTGAGCTCAACTCATACGCAAAACGCACTTTTTTGTTTCAACTTTTTCTAAAGAATATTTCAAGATTTTTAATTGGTTTCTAATGTGTATGACAGTTGAGGATATTTCCTATACGGCGTAGTTCTTCAGTACATGATTGGATTAATTTCGCTTGATAGAATTTCAGCTCAAAGTTACCCCTTTTCCTAACTTTGATCAAACTTTGTGGAAAAAACAAATAGTTTTTACGAAAAAATAATATACAGTAATCATAGTCGTTACATAAGATACTCGACGTTGTTTTTTATATTCAACTTATGTGGTATATTTCTACACAAGTCCAAAATACCTACTAAATTTCGAGCGTCTCGCTGACTCGCGGGTCGCGGTGGCTTCAATCAGTCGCGCGCCAGCGCTTTCAGCGGTGGGACGTACGCCATTTTTTCCCGCCACGAGAACGAACGTATCTGATAATCACTTTCAATAAGATAAGCTTTTATTTGCAAATAAAGCTATAATTTTGTTTCTGCGCATGCGTGCTCGCTATTGCTGTGTGTTATTACAATGGGCAATAAAGAAAATAAAAGAAAACGTTTGTCTTCATTGGCATGGCGAAAGTATCACAAAGAAAATGATAAAAAGTAAGTAAAAAATTGATTTTCGTAACATGGTAAAACAGAATACCTAATAAAGGCGACCCCATCATCAATAGCTCATATACGTCCCCTCCGAGGGGTTTGAGCCTACCCTAATTTAGGGCAATTAGGCCTTAGTCGACCACGCTGGCCCAGTGCGGGTTGGTCGACTTCACACACAACCTTTGAATTTCTTCGCAGGAGTGCGCAGGTTTCATCACGATGTTTTCCTTCACGTAAACGTACATATGAATTCGAAATTCGATAACACATTATTGGTACGTGGTGGGAATCGAACCCACATCTAGTTATGTTAGTTAGTTATCATATTAGTTCTGCACAAAAATCGCTAAAAGTTGAGCTAACCCGTCGCGTTTCTATGCCTAATGCAGCAAATAATCAACAAGGAAAGTTTGATTTATAATGCCACAGTGTACGAATTACAGACTGCCTGCCAACATACTATCCTATATTGCTATCCTCCTGCCAAGTACGTAATTCTTCGATTAGAATGCCACAGTGTAAAAATATCAGTAGGACAACAAAAACATTTTTATTTCAGACGCAAATTTTCAGTAAGTAAGGAAATTGCAGATATAAGTAGTATGGTCGAAGGTGCAGTGTCAATATTACAGTAAGTACATATCAATATCTACATTCAAAACATTTTTATCTACCCAAAACAAACACAAAAAAAAATAGTCATACCTACAGCAAATAAAATTATTAGTCTAAATATTTACCTATGTTTTTTTAGAAGCCAATGTTCACCCACTACTAAGGAAAATGTAGAAGAGAAAGCGTGTACAATTTCACCGTTACCGTAAGTATAAAATATTATACAAAATATTATATGAAATATTACATAAAATATTATATGAAATAATATGTGAAACATTATATAAAATTTGTATAATCTTATGTTTTTATTGCAGACATGAAGGTTCACCTAGTAATGAAATTTATGTAAACGAAAAAAAATCTCCCTTGACAGAGCTGCATACAGTTTCACCAAGATTTTTTGAGTAAGACTTTGCATAATATTATAAACGCATCTTACAAACAAAAACTATATACATATAAATGAATCCCTATTTCCCTTGGTCACGGCATCACGCGTAAACGGCTGGACAGATTTCGCTAATTCTTTTTTTGTTGTGTTTGTTATTGCCAGTACATGATAATTTTTACCTAACTGTATTCAATACCATGTGCAATTTAATTTATAGTTTTATAAACTGTTATTCATTAGAGATCCGCTTTGTATCTAGAGATGACACACAATGTGATGCTGCCGACGCTGAGCCACCGGAGCGAAGTATTGAAAATATAAAAATAAATCCCCAGCCACGAGATAATGTGAAACTACCACAACGAAAGTAAGATTCGATTTTGTTTTAGAAATTTCTTTATACTACATATATTGTTGCGGCCTCCTCGCACAGCTTCGTGCTGGCCATTGAGATGACAGACAGACAAGACATTTAGAAAAACGAAACGACGACCTGACGAGACAATTGAGTGTGGACTAGAACTTCAAGACAAAAGGTTGTGTGAAAAATAAAGACATTGTACAGATTATTCGCTGGCCTTTTCCTGAATCGACTCTTCACACTACACATTCCCATGGTACTTGTACATTTTTACTTTACAGAAATGATGATCAGCTGTTATCAGAGCCCATTAATCCTGAAAGAAAGACGCCTACTGAGCCAAAAGTAGTAACTCCACTGCCAAATATTTCAAAGTATGTATTACCTATTTGTAAAGGAATTGAGGATATGCTAGAATCTGATATTTTATTTATGTAACTACTGTCTTATATCTATTTTTGTTTTAGTGCTTCTGATGAACAAAGTTATTTAATTAAAAAACAAGGAAAAGATTTAGGTGGACGAAGAATCGTGGATATTCAGTATTTTATTCAGCAATTGCAGAAGACAAACCATGAATCTCTTTTTAACTGCAATTTTAGCGATTTGATTTTATTGACCGAGAAACGTACAGGACTTATATCGTATTTCAATTTTGAGTGCAAGCTATGCAAAGAAACTTTCAGAATATGCTCTGATAACCCTAATAGTGAAGACAATGTTGATGTTAATAATGCGGCAGTATCAGGTTTGATATCTTCAGGGATAGGATATTCTCAATTTGAAGAATTTTTTGCTGCCACAAACATTCCTGTATTTACTTCAAAATACTACGCGAAAACGTCGTTATACTTTCTTTGCAAGGAAATAGTATTATAAACATAGGTAAACTTATATTATTTAATAAACCAAAATTGTCATGTTTTGTTGTGTTGCAATAAAGTATTATTTTTTCAATTTTATACTTATTTACAACTTTACTCGTCTTACAGGCACACTTATTATCCTATTTTTTTTTTCAGTAATACCAAATAATCTAATCTAAACATGTAGCATAATATTACCACAACCGGGTTACACCTCTGTGTATTACACAATACTTAGTAACATAAGTACCAAGTAACAAACAAACAGTCAATTGTTAACGTCTAAATACAGAGATACTAACAACTACATACTAATAATAAATATGAATACTAAGTTCATTGTCTACTTCGTGTGGAAGACAATAACTACTATGTGAAATTGTAAAAAAATGTTTCATTGTACTACTGATATCACTATACTGTGGCAGCTGCACTGCACCACTACGCAGGCAACGGCAGTAGCGAGCGAGTGTTTGATATTATGCGAGCAACAGTTTACGGCCGATCGCAGCCGAGCGGGGCGCGCGGGCCGTCCCCCCGATAGGCAGCGCTACCGCTCCCCTGCTTCACCCCCTCACAAGCGCTCGGAGCCCGAACTCACTTCACCTTAATGTAAATTAACGGTTCTATCTATTTGGCCGCGTTCCGATTTGCGCTGAAATCACTTTGAGTACCCAAAACAGCGTACCGAATCAGTCAGTGGGAGTACGGCAGCCATTGTGACGTCATGGATTGAGTCATGACCGCCGCCATCTTCCGCTAACGGCGCCCATGCTCCAGAGCGAAATTCTCGTAAGCGTAATGTCAAATTCGACTTTGACATATTGCTTATTTATTTTAAAATTTATATGTTTAAATATAAAATTAAAGTGTTATATTTATTTGGTTGAACAAAATGGCGATAAATTTCTGAAATATTTTAAATCAATCAGTAGGTTAGGGTTGTCAGATGTTCGATAGTAAAAGTATCGAGTAGGGTATATACTGGGTGTCCAAAAAGGGTGTTGGCAGTTTATATACTTACGAAAATTATAAATGAAAATATATCATTTCATAATTTTATTACTATTTGCAAAAAGTACATACAATGGAAAGTTTACGACGGAAAAATTATGTTGTCCAAATGACGTCCATTACGATTTTGACACTCTTCAAGTCGTGGCCGTAAATTGCCTAAGACACGTTTACATAAAACGTTTGTGATTTTTGTTATTTCACTTGCAATATTGTTTTTCAATTGGCTAAGATTTGACGGCTTATTTATGTAAACCTTATCCTTTAGGTAACCCCATAAAAAATAATCAAGTGGACTTAAGTCCGGGCTCCTAGGGGGCCATTTAAGGTTTATTTAGATAACTCTTTCTGGGAATAACTCATTCAATGCTTCAATAGACCTTCTACTCGTGTGACATTTGGCACCGTCCTGCTGAAAAAATGTTGCCGAATTGTAACCTCTAAATTCCTGTAAAGATGTTGCCAAAGAACTTTCAATCATGTTACAATATCTGTCCGCGTTAACTGTAAGTGCATGTCCCCACCGTCCTCAAAGAAATAGGGGCCGATTATGTCCTTGGCGGACATTGCTGCCCACACTGACACCTTAGGGCTGTAAGTGGACGCATATGTTTATAACGAGGATTTTTATCACACCAATAGCGACAGTTTTGTTTATTGACATGGCCATTTAAGTGGAAATTTGCTTCATCGCTAAACAAGACATTGTTGAAGTTGGTAAAGCGCGCAAACATCTCCTGAACAAAATTTAGTCGCTGTTCGTAACCTGTGGGTTTTAATTCTTGCACTAATTGAATCTTGCAAGCACGTAAATGCAAATCCTTCTTTAAAATCAGGTGCAATGTTGATTTTGCAATGTTTACGGATTGACTTCGCTTTCGCAGTGATAGTGAGGGATCTTGCCTTACCGACTCGTGAACTTCTTGAATAACTGCAGGTAGCCTTATTTCTCTCGGACGTCCGCAATCAAAGTTTTTTAAAGTTGACCCTGTAGCCTCAAATGTCTTAATCCATTTTCTAATGATATTCGCACTGGGAGATAAAGAAATGTCCCGTATATTGAATTGCACGCGATATAAGCGGCGAGCTGTTATTATCGAATTATTGTTTTGATAATAAACTCGTACACAAAACGCACGCTGAGCTCCGGTATACGAATCCATTGCAACTAAATTTCCAATAAATTCCACGTATGACATTATATTTTTTTTTGTTATCTACCCTCATAAAAGTGCAAATATCCTTTTTGGACACCTTGTATTACGACAGTTTTGACTCAGGTACATACATACATAAGATAATATCATAGATAATATTATAAAATATAAATATCAAACATTCTTTTTTGTATTTTTTTAATTTCATGTGTATATTTACATCTCCGTTTTTAAAAAATCGCATACCTTTTGTATGTTGGGTACTAGCCATGCGAAAAGTGCTGTTTTCACAGGTGTATGATACTTTTTTAATACGTATAATAATTTAGAATTTTGCCAATTTTGGTTAGTACGATAATCAACATTAGGCAAGACTGAGTTATAAGCAGTTTCAAAGCGCTCAAACGCCGTTCCGTTTTGATTTCGCTCATGAGCCGTATTATCACGATTTCTGAATCGGTATGCGAGTAATCGCTGTCAGCGATTTAAGCAGTGAAATCTGATTCAGAATATACCCTCATGGCGATCCAACCCAACCAGCTTTTTTTTGTCGGATGTATAGTAATCGCATCGTAAGAATGCCGTCCTGACAGCAGGCAGGAAATATGAAAACTAAATGGGTGCAAAAGAGACAGAAGAAAAATTTTACGTGTATGACAGCTCTCAGTAGGGATGCTAGTTTTATAAAAATATCGATATCGATATTTATCGATTGAAGTCGATATCGATATGTCGGTCTAGAACGCCGATATATCGATATTTTATCGATATACCGGTTGTCCAAAAAGGGTATTTGCACTTTTAAATATCAATAAATCGTCTTAATGAAGGGTAGATAGCAAAAACAAATATAATGTCATACGTGGAATTTATTGGAAATTTAATTGAAATGGATTCGTATATCGGAGCTCAGCGCGCATTTTGTTTACGAGCTTATTATCAAAACAATAATTCGATAATAACAGTTCGCCGCTTACATCGCGCGCAGTTCAATGTACGGGACATTTCTTTATCTCCCAGTGCGAATATCATTAGAAAATGGATTAAGACGTTATGGACGTCATTTAAACAACATACTTTTTTGTCGTAAACTTTCCATTGTATGTACTTTTTGCAAATAGTAATAAAATTATGAAATGATATAATTTTCATATATAATTTTTGGGTATAAGCTGCCAACACCCTTTTTGGACAGCCTGTATATTTTTTTAAATTACAATTTTGATAAATCTTAAAATTCTTGAAATATGACCAAAGTTTATTTCATTTCATTCTTGAATCTTGTAAATTTTATTTTAATAGTCAAGCACGCACGCACACGAAACACGACACGTCATCACATAATCTTTCTTTTTCTTCTATTTCGGGCAGGCTGCCGTCGCTCAGCAGTCAGCTCACTATTCACTTACTCAATCACCATATAGACCAGAGTTTTTTTTCTTCTTTTAGACAATGTTGCCAATAATAGCATTTTACCCGATTCCATAGGTAGGTATTCAATTACGGGCGGGCTCTTTCGATATTTCGTTTCGATATTATGAGTTTATTCGATATCGATATTTTTAGGCGTCGATATATCGATATTTATCGGTTTACCGATATATCGTTGCATCCCTAGCTGTCAGGACGGCATTCTTACGATGCGATAGGTATACGATCTTGCAATAATAAAAATGTTGAGCGACGACGGACGACTCAAGTCTACGTCTATCTACACGACAGAATTTACACACTAATCGAAAGATTTATGTCTGATGCGCGTCGCAGCGATCGTATTTTGTTACTCTGAGGTAAATCCCTTTCGGCCGCATTGCAATGCATCCGTAGAGTTAACTCGAGTTGTATTGGAAAATCAGTAGGTATTCAAGGTTGTGAATGTACGAAATTCTATGACCTGAATCCAATGCCACAGAATTAATAGTATAGTAACTGATAGTAACTATCCGTGTCAACCTAAAGTTACTTAGATCGTGTCGTCCATTATAAAGGCTTCCAGCAAGCAATGGCAGGACAGGCTCTGAGCAGTGACTGGTGATGATAAAAATTGTGGCAATACAAATCTAAAATAAAGAGGATTTAAATATTTAGGTAGGTACCGACTTTTTTGAACTTTGGACTCTTAGAAAAGAGTCGAAGCGAGTTTATCTTTATCTACTTATGTGATATGTCATGTACCCATTAGCTGCAGTGCAACGCAAATAACGCAATTTGTATTGTTTTTCGCTGATATCAGCTGTAGGAAAGTAAAGTGACCAATGTTTCTATTATCTTCGAAAAATTTGCTTAAAACAAGTAACAATATGTTAAAAGTTTACCCGTACAGTGTGAATGCCGGCAAAGGGCTAAAGAGATTAAATGGAAAAGTAGCAATAATAACAGCTTCTACAGATGGGTAAGTTATCTACTTAGATTACTATACTTATACTATTAGAGAGAAGTCTGTACTGATCAACGCACAGCCGAAACTACTGAAGCTAACACAGTAGGTTACATTTATGACGTAGGCAAGCAATAAGAAGGGATTTTGGAAAATTCCCCTTCCAAGTTGGTATGAAAGTCCGTCATTTTAAAAGTTGGGATCATAAAAATTTGGATTTAGACTTCGATTAATAAATTACTAGACACGTTTTAGCATTTTATCAAAATCCCTATTTTGAGGGGGAAAGTAGGTATTAAATGTTTGTATGGAAAGTTTGTCATTTCTAAAGGTAGGAACTTAAATTTGGATTTAGGCTGAGATTGATAAATTATTTGATACGTATTTAAGCATTTTTTTCGAAATCCCTATTTTAAAGGGGAAGTAGGGATTAAATGATTGTTTGGAAAGTCTATCATTTCCAAAGGCAGGAACTTTGAATTTTGATTTAGACTAAGTAAAATTAATCGTACGACAAATGTTTCTCATTTTCTTGAAATCCCTATTTTGAGGGGAAGTAGGGATAAAATGTTGTTATGGAAAGTTTGTCATTTCTAAAGGTAGGATATTGAAAATTTGGATTTAGACCGAGATAAATAAATTATTTGATAGGTACATGTTTTAGCTTTTTTATGAAATCCCTATTTTGAAGGGGAAGTAGGGATTAAATATTTGTATGGAAAGTCTGCCATTTCTGAAGGTAAGAACTTGAAAATTTGGATTTAGACTAAGATTAACAAATCAATTGACACTTAGGTATTTTTTTTCAAAACCCCTATTTTGAAGAGCAAGTAGAGATCAATAAATGTTTGTATAGAAAGTCTGTCATTTCTAAAAGGTAAGAACTTAAAAAATTGGATTTAGGCTAAGATTAATAAATCATTTGACACGTATTTTACA
The DNA here is from genome assembly GCA_951230895.1 of Carpatolechia fugitivella. Lineage (NCBI taxonomy): Eukaryota > Metazoa > Arthropoda > Insecta > Lepidoptera > Gelechiidae > Carpatolechia > Carpatolechia fugitivella. Next base: position 9,007,490 of record OX579658.1, read on the forward strand.
ATTTTTTCCCTATTTTAAAAGAGAAGTAGGGATTAAATTTTTGTATGGAATATCAGCCATTTTTATTAAAGTTAGGAACTTGAAAAATTATATTCAGACTGAATTATTCGGTTCGAGTTCCAAAACGTTTTTAAAATCCCGACTTAACTCCTTAGAGGAGGTATTTTAAAAAAAGCTGAAACACGAACAGAGAACCTCCTCCATTTTGAAGTTGATTAAAAATGTGTTAAAGTATGAATTAATCTATTCGTGCGAAGCCGGGGCGGCGGGCCGCTAGTAGGTACATGAATAAAGCCCGTCACAGACGTGCGTGGCTATAGGTGGTACTATATTATTATGAATTAAACGCTCAGCAGATTAATAATAATTTCAGCAGAAAAATGTTTCCTTTCGCCAAAAATTAATCGATCAGTAAGTTGTGTGATTGTTCGTCAAATACCTATAGCATAAATGAGTAGCTCATACATAATTAAAAATAAATAAATAACCCAACTACGTAAAAGTACGAAACAAGATAATATTCTTGTCTGAAATTTGTTTGTACCCACTATTCAAATATTTGTCATTCAATTAGTAAACAACTTGTACGTATGTTAAACTTTAATAAAGTTGATGTTCAGATGATAACCGTGGTCTAATACCTACTTTAATACTACTTTGCCCCATTAACTACATAATTATTATTATGTACTTAGGTATATTAAAGTTTAACATACAAGTTGTTTACATACTAAAATAGGACCTTTTTACTCCAAGTTAGGAACGCGTGCTTTGAGCAATCATTACCAGTGGCGTAACTATACCATCTGAGGCCCGTGGCAAATTCTTTGGATGGGGCCCTTTCAGTAAAATCATAACGTTGTAATTTGATATACAACGGGATATAAAACTGTAACGGAGCCGTGTAATATACAGAATTAAAGATATTTTTAAAAACTAACTGTGACCGACTATTTAGAGGGTTCTGAACGCAAAACAATTTTTTTAGAATTTTTGTCTGTATTTCTTTCTGTCTGTCTTTCTTTCTGTCTGTCTGTCTATCTGTTTGGTACAGCATATGGGAAAACAGCTGACGGATTTTGATGGTGTTTTCGGTGTTCGATAACATTTCATCCAAGTTAAAAACTGCGCCAGGTTTCATCAAATTCCACCCACTAGAACCGGAGATATGGCAAAACATGTGGTCCGCGCGGACGAAGTCGTGGGCAATAGGCTATTTAATAATATTGTGTGCATTTTGATAAAATATCTAATAAATTTTATTTTTAAGAGCTTAGGTGTAACAATTTAATCTTAATAAGATGTTTATTAATAAAATTCCTTTCTCCGAGCTTTTTTTTCCGCAAAGGTGTCTATAACATCATCGAAGTTTAAAGATCGGGCCATAGAATTTTCAATAGACAGAATAGCCAAGTTACGTAGCCTGTTTTGTCCCATAGAGTTTCTTAAATAGGTTTTAATTAATTTTAGTTACGAAAATGATCTTTCAGCACAATGCGGGAACTAACGGGGATCTAACAAAATGCGGGAATTCCCCGAGCTTCACTAGTTCACTCGCGTCACCAAAGTGCCGCGACAAAAATCAAAGTATTAATGGATGTTCTAAAATTTTGTATTTTATTTTTATTTTGTTTGGAATGTTTATTTGTGTATAATTTTAATTGATTTAAGTAGGTACTTAAATAAAATTCATAATTTTTTTCTAAATTTTGTTACAATGTTAGTTATTTCTGAGCTAGCGGCCTCTTGGGCCCGGGGCCCTCTCGGGTCGAGGGCCCGTGGCATTATGCCAGCCCTGCCACCCTATAGTTACGCCACTGATCATTACCTACCTATGCAATATGTGTCGAGGCTCGCATCATGATAATGATTATTTTTTAAGGATTGGATTTGCTATCGCTGAAAGGTTGGGTCACGAGGGAGCCAGTGTGATAATTAGCAGTAGAAAGGAAGCTAACGTAGAGAAAGCTGTGGCACAATTGAGAAAAGATGGAATAAACGTTGAAGGCATTGTCTGTCATGTTGGTGATCCAGATCAGAGAAAACAATTGTTCGACCTTGTAAGTTAAAAAAACACATCATTTACACTAATACCTACATGTTTGATAACACCCTATTAGGTATTTACAGTTTGGTCATTCCAGCGAAGCTGACACCGCAGGGTGCTTTTTATGAAATTAAATAATGTAATTTGTATTCAAATCATTACATAGAGTAGTACAACTAATAAACTCAGAAATCAACATTTTTTTTTTTAATATTGTTTACGTTTTTTGCCTATAATAATAATAATATGAAGAAGAAGAAGAGGAAGTTTCACATATTTGCACAAACAATACAGTAATTATTTATTTACAATCGGGTATAAAAAATCAAATTTAACCCTTTACCGCACACGAATCCATATATGGCGGCAAAAGTTTCTTATTTTTTTTAACATTATCGAAACGATTTATACTTGCAATCTAACTTAAATAACAAAAAACATCTTTTCGTGAAATGGAACGTATATATTTTTTTTTATAATGAGGGTAATCTGTCATACCTAGTTATTTGAGGTTAAATGCAGCGCTGGCGACTAGACAAGTGTAACATAAATAGTGCGACTTTTATCAGTGGAAAATAAATATAAAACGGTAAGTATACGCTTCAAATAAAATAAAATTGTACTCTTTGAGTTACGGAGCATGTAGAATGTGTGTTTTTTTGTGATTTCGTTTGTTTTTATACCATTTTTGAGCCGGTTTTTTCAAAATCCATATTTGGCTTCGTATGCGTTCCCATCAAAAACATTACCAGTCATATATGGCTTCGTGTGCATTTATGCTTTTTTTGCTTTTTCAGTGATGGACGTGTCTCGCTTTTACGGTACATCCACGCATGTAAACCCTATACCCGGTGATGGGTCATTGAGTGACGACGATCTTATTTCTGACTCCGATGCTGAATACGAACCCTGCTTTACCCGTACACGTTTTCTTCCACATGGTGAACCTGTGCATGGTAAATGCTTGGTTGTTATGGCGCCGAAACAATGAAGGAATATACATGCCGCTGTTTGATTTCAAACTCGCAGTTTCGGAGCACATGCGTAAGGCAGGGAAAAAACCGGCCAAAAAGCGTGGTCGTCCGGCAAACATCCTCGAAACACCATCATCAAGCCGCGTTGGTACTCCACCAAACCGAGTTGGAACTCCGACAAGCCGTGGCAGTACTCCATCTAGCTTACCTGATTCACCTATACCCACATAAGTGATCTTGAAAAACTCCTGCTAGACATCAAGACTTGCCTCTCAATTCCGTGCGCACTGATAACATCGCCCATTATCCCCATGTGGAAGAAAAATCGACAGCTGTGCCAAAACTGTTCAAAGTTTCGTTCTTTCACTAATTGTGAAAAATGTGGGGTTTATTTATGCTACAATGATAAGCGCAATTGCTTCAAAGATTTTACTTCTAATATATGATATAGTATTATTATAGTAGTATTTTATAGAATAGGTATGTACTTATTAATATTTATTAGTATAAAAGTATATATTAATAAATTATACTATATTGTTTACTTTTATATCTCATTTATTATTAGTCTTGGATGAAAAGAAAATGTATTTTAATTGGTAACGGTCGTTTGGACTGCCGCGACACAGGATCACCTAGTGCGGAGTCCGCAAGTAATTGTTAAGCTTGTGTTTACATTATTTTGGTAAATAAACAATTTTGATTTGATTTGATTTTGATTTTCACTTAGTATAATTTTTTTTTTCACTTAATATGCCGATGCAACTTTTTCCTAGAATGCATACCTACGACGCCAAATATGGCTTCGTATTTTATTTTCTAAAAGATCGTATTTTTTTTTCTTTCTTGTAGCTATTATTCAAAAAAATTTATTCAAAAAAAATAAAATTATTGCACCTCCTCAATAATTCATGCGGTAAAGGGTAAAACAAAGTCTAAGTCAAATTATAAATTAAATTAAAATTAAATAAGTTCATAGATTCTTAACATTAATTATGCCTATTAATGCTCATTGCTGATTAAAAACACAAATTTTGCTCAAAAATATGAAAAATAGGAGTTTTTTTTTAATGAATACTTAGAAAACTGTTAATTTTTTGCTCTTTATATGGGAGAAAATATATATATATATATATATATATATATATATTTAGTTTCGTCGATTAGTTTAATTGAAAAATATTATAAATATCTAAGACAAACTAATAGATTGCAATTACGTGTGTTAAAATGTGGACTGTTTGAAAAAATTTTTTGATAATATTTAGATAAAGATCTTGTTCTTGTCTGTCCGTCCGCCGTAAGTCTTGGAAAATCTAGTTCGGATTATTGTTTAAAGAAAACGAGCAATTATCTTTTGTTCAGCCGCCGCCGTTGCTCCGTCGCCACGGGTATCGTGCTAGCACCGAGGTCCTTGTTGTATTTCGTCCGGAAGATTCTTGTTTAAAAAGATTTATACAGCGAGTGTCGATTCGTCAGATATCGAATCTCTTCAAGTCGAGTCTTTTTGCATCGAGGTTATTTTATTTTGCGTAGACTCCTTCCAGATTAAAAAATAGGCCACATCTTCAACACGATTCCAAAGACAAAGAAGAAGCCCAACGTCAACGTAAAAAGTTTATGTATAAAAGATTTCGACCGGTATGCAAAATCTCTTTCGACGAACTTCGGCCTTAGGCTTCTGTGATCGAAGCCTTAGGCACCATTTCTAAGCCCGAACATCCTCCCCCCCGAACCAAAGTCGTCCTTGCTTGATTGCCCTAGTCATATAAGGGAAGCCTACACAATTTTGAAACAGAGCGTAACATTGTGTTATGCCCTTTTGGGTTTGAACTACCCGGATGGTCCCATCTTTACCCGGTAGTAAAAGTTTTAAAATTCTACCTTGTCTCCATTCGCCGCGTCCGATGCGAAAGGATTTCCATACTTTGCGCGCGTTTTGTATAGGCAAACCGTCGATCGCCGTCGACAAGCGTGGCCCGACCCTAAGGGAGAGCAGTTATCTTCCTTTATTAAAACTAAGTCATTAACTTTGCGATCGCGTCCGGAGGGAACTTGAGGATGGTCAGTATGGTCATTCCATTTATTTCGCAGTTGTAAGGTGTGCAATTACTTGTCACGCCACCGAGACCAAAAATGTTGCGAAAGCCGTTGAAGCAGTTGGAAACGATTAAGTCGACCGATATAACTTCTTCGTAATCGTATTCTGGCAAAGATACCAACAGTTCACCTATTAAGAAATGACCGGTGTTAAAACTTCAAAATCGGTAGGGCCCGGCCCGAACTCAGTGGTATCAAAGGCCGGGAATTCATAACGGTTTCTACACGTGTAAAGAAAGTGGTGAGTTGTTCAAAGGTCAGCTTTTGTTCACCTGATACGCGACGCATTTTTTGCCGTTTTAACAGCCGCTTCAAACAATCCGCCCATATTTGGACTACTTGGAGGGTTAAATAGCCACGTTATATTCCGTTTAGCAAGCTTTCGACTAATTTCCGTACTGCGATCGCGCAAATATTTTAAATATTTATCGATTCCGCTGAAATTAGTGCCGCAATCTGATCGAATAAGACTATGACGGTAAACCCCGCCTTGAAGATAATCTAGTAAAGGCGTCAACAAAAGCCTCTATGGACAAACTAGAGACTACTTACTGGTGGCTAGACATACCAAAACACATAAATATTATTTCTCAATCCGTGCGTTTCTGAGGGAACTGAATCGAATAGAAAACGGTCCGGTAAAATCGGTACAGCTGGGCACAGTAAGATTTTTTTGCTTAGGGTAAAATCGCCTTGTCCTCTAACTTTGTGCGGCTATACCAAGACCATTGATGTTTGTGGCGGTTTATTCCCGTATGCCACCCCCTAGCTTGCCACCGGGGTGGCCAACGCCACTAACCAACAATACGTTTGCGGGCGGAGAAGTCAAAAGGAGGGTTATCTAATTTATAATTATATCGTTATTTTAACAAGAAGACACCACCGCAATGTTTAAAAAAAACTAAAATCCAAGATGGCGGCCAACTTTTTTGTTTATAGACCAATTGCGGTGAAACTCGGTTTGAGACACCATTTTGTCAAAAAAACAACGCAATTATAAAAAAAAAAAAAAATTCAAGATGGCGGCTAACTTTTTTGTTTTTGGACCTATTTCGGTGAAACTCGGTTTGAGATACTATTTTGACAAAAAAACTAAAACGCAATGATAAAAATGACAAAAATCTAAGATGGCGACCATCTTTTTTGTTTATGAACCGATTTCGGTGAAACTCGGTTTGAGACACTATTTTGACAAAAAAACAACAACGCAATGCTAAAAATTACAAAAATCCAAGATGGCGGCCAACTTTTTTGTTTATGAACCGATTTCGGTGAAACTCGGTTTGAGACACTGTTTTAACAAAAAAACAACAACGCAATTATAAAAATTACAAAAATCCAAGATGGCGGCCAACTTTTTTGTTTATGGACCGATTTCTGTGAAACTCGGTCTGAGACACTAATTTGACAAAAAAACAACAACACAAAGCTAAAAATTACAAAAATCCAAGATGGCGGCCAACTTTTTTGTTTATGAACCGATTTCGGTGAAACTCGGTTTGAGACACTAATTTGACAAAAAAACAACAACGCAATGCTAAAAATTACAAAAATTTAAGATGGCGACCAACTTTTTTGTCGGGCTACACTTATCGACGGCGATCGACTAAACGCGCATTTAGTATGGAACTTCCTTCGCATGGGACGCGGCGAAAGATGCGAAAGGATTTCCATACTAAATGCGCGTTTTGTATTATGCAAACCGTCGATCGCCGTCGATAAGTGTGGCCCGACCCTTAAGCAACTTTTGTCACTGATTAAAATCACAGTTACAACTTGGCGGCCACTTGTTTTCACTCTAGCAACGGATTCGACATTAGGGGACTATCGATAAAAAAAAACAATATAAAAATAAAAAATATTCGGGGGTGGCATACAAAACTAATTTAGTGGACTAATTTAACAGTTGGGGGTAGGGCATGGATACCGGTATACCGGTATACAGAAATACCGGTATACCGGTCAAATTTTTCGGTAGTTTGATACCGGTATTTGAAGAAAAAATACCGGTATTTCGGTATTTCGAAAAAAGTGATCTAATTTTGCAATATCGGCAGTTTTTCAACTAATGGAAAGTCATTGATAGATTTTATACCATCTCATTTTATTTTTTAACACGTTTTTATTAACTCGCTTTCTTGTCTGTCTGTTTGTTTGTTTGTTTGTGGGTTTGTTCGGTCCGAATCTTGCAACTCATTTTTGAAGCACGTGCTGTTATTCGATTGTGCTGAAATTTGGTACACTTATGTAACCTCGGTGACAATGCAATATTATGACACCATGGAGCTGGTCTGATGATGGAGCCGGAAGGCGGCCATAGGAACTTCTAAAATACACAACACAACCTCGTCGTGTTTGGACTCATTGGATTTGTCTTGACAAGATCTTTCGTCATACGTGATGTCCAAGGTCTCATGGAGCTGGAAGGTGGCCATAGGAACTTCTAAAATGCACAACACAACCTCATCGTGCTTGGACTCATTGGATTTGTCTTGACAAGATCTTTAGTCATACGTTATGTCCAGGGTCTCATGATGGAGCCGGAAGGTGGCCATAGGAACTTCTAAAATGCACAACACAACATCGTCGTGTTTGGACTCATTGGATTTGTCTTGACAAGATCTTTAGTTATACGTGATGTCCAGGGTCTCATGATGAAGCCGGAAGTTGGTCATAGGAATTACTCAAATACCCAACATAACCTAGTCGTGTTTGGGCTCGTTGGAATAGTTTTGACTAGATCTTTAGTTACAAATGCAGGGTCTCATGATGGAGCCGAAAAGTGGCTATAGAAACTCCTAAAATACACAATACAACCTCGTCGTGTTTGGGCTCGTTGAATTTGTCTTGACTAGATCTTTAGTCATAAGTAATGTCCAGAGTCTCATGATGGAGGTGGCCACAGGAATTCTTCAAATACTCAACATAACCTAGTCGTATTTGGGCCCGTTGGATTTGTTTTGACTATATATTTAGTCACACGTTATGTCCAGGGTGTCGTGATGGAGCCTGAAGGTGGCCATAGAAACTCCTAAAATACATAACATAATCTCGTCGTGTTTAGGCTCGTTAGATTTGTCTTGGCAAGATTTTTAGTCATACGTGACGTGATGTCCAGGATCTCATGATGGAGCCGGAAGGTGGCCGCTGTATTTCCTCAAATACTCAACATAACCTAGCCTTGTTGGGCCCGTTGGATTTGTCAAGACTAGTTCTTGAGTCATATGTGATGTTCAGGATCTCATTATGGAACCAGAAGGTGGCCATAGGAACTCTCTCAACGTCGCAACATAACCTTGTCGTGTTCGGGCTCATTGGATTTGTCTTGACAAGATCTTTAGTCATACGTGATGTCCAGGGTCTCATGGTGAAGCCGGAAGGTAATCTCATCGTAACAACATAATCTCGGCATGCTTGGGATTTTTAGTCTTAGCAATTTAGTCCTACGTGATGTTCATCTTGCAACATTTAAATACGCTGGACTAAAAAGCACAAAATAATTATAAAGTAAAAAAATATTTTTTTAACAACACGTTTCATTTACGCACTAAAAAGTGTAAAATAATTTTTATTGAGATTTTTATCGTCGTAGTACTCTTGTAGGACTTAAAACGAAAAACGTGGGGAGCATGGAGTAGATTTTGAAGCATAACCGTGTTTCTCAAAAAACTATAGATTAGCCCTTTTATAAAAAAAAAACATAAACATCTTCTAGGCGAGCGTGGTCCATCTTTCACCTTATAATGCATTTCCATCAGCTAGAATAATGGTCAAACGCAAGTCTTTCCAATAATAAAATACACAACAATTGAATTGCACTGCAAATAATATACTAATAATAACTATTTGTAAGTTTTCAAGACATAACACATAACAACCCCTGGCACTCATAAGATTTAGAAGACATTTATTAATTTTCATTACAATAACAATATGTTATAGTATCAATAAGTAGTACAGACAGACATGAAAATAAGACAATGAAAAGATTACAGCGTCAGCTATGCTGTTTTTCAGCCATCACCTCGTTCTCTACATCTTACAATATCTATTCCATGCACCCCACGTTTTTCGTTTTAAGTCCTACAAGAGTACTACACCAATAAAAATCTCAATAATAATTATTTTATACTTTTTAGTGCGTAAAAACGTGTTGTTAAAAAAATATTTTGTACTTTATAATTTAATATTTGATTGTCATATTTGTGCCAATGAAACAATATTAATAATTCTTGGATCAAAGAACGTATTTTCTTTAGTATTCTTAATAACCTATTACTTTAATTACTCATTTTGTGGTATCTAGGGAGTTGATAAATAGTTTGAGTGTTTCTGCTATACAGCGTAGAAAACTTCTTTAATAACTTTTCGCAAACGAGACTTACTAATCGTTCTTGGAATCATTTAAACAGTAACTAGCAGTATTTCAAGAAATACCGAAAAAATACCGAAATTTCGGTATACCGGTAATTGAAATTTCAATACCGGTATGAAAAATTACTCCGGTATTCCATGCCCTAGTTGGGGGTGGCAAGCTAGGGGGTGGCATACGGGAATAAACCTTTATGGCGGCTCATAAACGGCATTTTACATTTAAGTATCTATTTTTGTCCAATAATAACGTTTAAAACCGTAGAATGTCACAATATTTAAGTCGCCTACCTCCTCAAGTTCGCAGCTATATTTAATATCAATGCTTGCTATTTATTGTAAGGTTATATGTGTCACTCGAAAGATTTTATACTTAGCTTAATGCTTGCTATTTATTGTAAGGTTATATGTGTCACTCGAAAGATTTTATACTTAGCTTTCAATTTTTAACCTTCATGAACCTGCGGTTAAGGTACAAAATTGATTTCTGATGATATTAATGTTGTCCTCAAAATGTGGTATGGTTTCATGATAGACGCTTCACGTCGCTATTTCGATGCCGCGCCTCACCACCCGAATCCTCTGGTCGTGAAAACCGCCGGTTATTTCCCTTACCCCGTTACGCGTACAAAACGTCGGCCTGAGCATGTTCTGTACGATCCTGTCGATCCCATCCAGTCTGCTGTTGAGATAGCCATTGCCAATAGAGTACACTCCACAGAATGCCCTTCTGGTAGCAACCGCACCCGCCGGCGGGGACGCGGTAGACCCAATCAAGTTCTGCATAATCCTGGAAGACCCCGTCAGGGTCATTCCTCTCCCGCGCGCTTCTCGCCATGGCAACGTCCTAGGCCGAGGTCCGTGCCCCCAAGTGGGCGCCCTTAGGCTGTTGCTATTAATACTAGGGGTAAGAGCCTTCCGCTCCCCCAAAAGTCCGGTTACGCTTGATACGTCGATTTTGCGACACAAGCATTAGGTCCATGTAAAAAAAAAAAAAAGTGTGGTATGGTGGACTGTCCATCAGACGCAACGGTCTCATTATTCCCACTTTCTTGCAAAAAACTACCAAACTAATTTCGGATTTTAATAAATAGTAACATTATTTTGTCTATGGAAGTTGACATCTTGCGAAAATAGCGTCAGTTGCACAGATGAATAAGTATGAACGTCCTTGGTAAGTTGCCCTGTAATACGCGACAAAACAACAACGTTTTTCTGTGTTCAAAAAATTGTGTCCGCTACGAATGCTGCAAAACAAAGGTAAGCTTGGTTTTATTTAATTCGTAGTTATTTTTTATGATGCGTAATTTACTATTTCATTAGTGAACTTACTTGGTCCTCATCAATTGGGGTTAGAAACACCTTTAATCTGGGGTAGAATACCGGCCGGCGTGATTACGCCACGTCCTTTACACAACGTTGTGTATTAATGGACAAAAAAGTGGCGTAATGGAACTGTAAGGACAACTTCATATTGCGATCACCCTACTTTGATAAAAATATTTTTATCTGCTTGGTATTTGTTATAATTTCCCATGGTTACTAATCAGTTTATTTTCATTAAAATAATAGTTGAAAGCCGTCATAATAAAATGGCGGTATCGACAAAAATACCCCTGTGTTATGTATGTATGTATGAATGTTATCAGCCTGAAAAAGAGCTTATTAACTACATGTATTATGTATGTATGTATGTTGTTTACCTGAAAAATAGCTTATTAACTACATGTGTTATGTATGTATGTTGTTAACCTGAAAGAGAGCTTATTAACTACATGTGTTATGTATGTATGTTGTTAACCTAAAAAGGAGCTTATTAACTACATGTGTTATATATGTATGCACGTTGTTAGCCTGAAAAGGAGCTTATTAACTACATGTGTTATGTATATGTATGTACGTTATTAACCTGAAAAAGAGCTTATTAACTACGTCATGTGTTATATATGTATGTACTTTGTAAACCTGAAAAGGAGCTTATTAACTACATGTGTTATGGGTGTACCTATATAATATATTATGTTAAAGAGGTTAATAACTAGATATAATTTTCTTTATGATGATGATCTATCCGACCGATTTCGGCCATGGCGACCACCAATTTTCTTTATACTTAGTTGTCAAATTTAATAATAACTAATCTCAAATTTACTTGCAGGCAACTGTAACAGCTATTAATTTATGGTTCATAGCCAAGTATTATGTTGCATGAAGTGAATGACATACTACTTGATATTTTTTGTTTTAGGTGCTAACTATTAAAAATGGCGTTAACTGTAAAAGAACGAAGCAAGAGGTACAGGGAAAAACTTAAGAAAACCCATCAAAATATGAGGCTCATAAGAAAAAAGAACTAAAAAGACTTAAATGCCAGAAAACATAGTGCCTCATGTAATAACACTAATAATTGAATAAGACTGACCCGAAACGGATAATGAAGTAATTAAAACACTGGTCATGTAAAAAGTTGTTTTATTTTGTATAATGCACCGTTTCTTCTAGTCATTTAGATATGCCTTTACATGTCCATTACGCCACATGAGAGTTCCTATTACGAAACTGTCCCATTATTTTGAAGACGGAAATTAAAATTATTTTGATATCAATTTAAAATAAATAAAAGCATGATATATTTAAAATACAGCTAGAGAGCTGCACTTTACTTTAAGTCTATAAATTGGAGAGAACATTTTTAATTTATGAGATTAAAGAAAAAATAAAGATGACAAAAGACGTGAAAGTGGCGTAATGGACTAAATTAGGCAAATTACAATTAAATGAAAGGGGTTTGACTATATTATTTTATATTATAATGAAAGATTAGTGCTTCTATAAGATTTTGTTTATAAAACATTATAAAGTATAGCCGTATAGATTTAGAATAACAGCTACTTGAAATAGTGGCGTAACGGACCGTTTTCCGCATACTATGTAATTTAAAATCGATTTTTGTCAGTTATATCTTTATTTGATCCACTTAAAAACTTAACAGTACATTTAAGAATGTTACTTTTATAAAATAAACATAAATTGAAATCAAAATATGCATTAAGATTTTTCGGTAGTCCATTACGCCACTAAGCAAAAAAATCTTACTACCCTACACCTAAAAAGGGACGTACACAATTAACTCGATCGTACGGAAGATCTGCCATGAAAGGTTGATTCACGCGTGGACGTGCTCTGAAGCAATTGACACAACGAAACGTTACACTTCGTGTTACACGACGACGAGCCGAAAGAATCCAGAATTTTCGCGATAATATTGCAGCTAACGAATTTGCGCCAACATGCTAATAGGTTCGATGCCAAAATTTAACCAAAAGACGAACGAACGTACCCTTTCCGGGGAGCAAAATAGGATGCTTCGCATTGTATGGTGGGTATTAGAAAGCATAAGGCACACTTTGACTTATGAAATGTACTCGTTCCATACCATTACCTTATTCGTTTCATACGCGAAAAAGTGCTGCACAAAGGGGAATAAAGGTTTGAGCCATCCGGCTCCCTCCATAGTCCATAATATGAATTACCACCTTGGTACCTTGGTATGCAGATAGGACGAAGAGGATGCTTTAAATGTGCCCAGTCGCGCACCAAAGCATTTTAGACCCATTTATTGTATATTACAAGGTGGACCATTTAGATAGGTCAGTATAGGTAACTCTTGAGACTATAAGACGTAGAAAGATCTGTTCTAAAGAACCATTTCATCGATTTCAGAGACAAGAAAAACTGCATTCATAGATTTAAAAAACAACTCATTTTCTATTCGGGAATCGAACCGAAAACTTAATATTTAATTTTGTTTAGGCCAGGAGTAAAGGCGGTCTTGACATCTTGGTTTCAAATGCTGCAGTCAACCCTGCTGTCTCGCCTATTCTTGAGGTCAGTGTTTTCATTTATTTTTTAGGATTCCGTAGTCAAGGAACCCTTATAGTTTCGCCATGTCTGTCTGTCCGCGGCCTAGCTCAGTGAATCTTAGTACTAGAACACTGTTATTTGGTGTGGATATACCTATAAGAATAACCATACCGACAAATCCGTAATCGTAAAAAATAGTAGTTTTAGAGTTCCTCCAAGGGGATTATTTCTTTTTCTTAACTACCCTTTAGTGTGAGTTGTCATAGGTTTTATAAAAATAAAAGAAATATGCAAAAAATTATTTTCGATGCTAGTGTAGGTACATTTCAGAAATATTTTGTTTTAAAGTGCTCATTTTTGTTAGTCAAGTGTGTCCCCCCCCTCTACTAGGGAAACCGTTGTATTTGGAAATGTGAAAAATTTCATGGTAGTGCACTGCGCGTGCATCTACTTCATAATATTATTATGATGAATTTAAAAGGAAAACTATCAACATGAAGTAGGCTTTACCGGTTAACGAATAAAAGACCAACTTATAAAATGTACTTGTACTAGTAAGAAATTCGGTATAAATATCATAGAAAATTATTTTGATGAACGTTAACCTGTCTTAAACACGTACCTAAGTAGTATTGGACAACTACGGAACCCTACACTTTGCGTGGCCTGACACGTGCTTGGTCGATTATTTTAAATTTCTGTGTGATCACGTAAATACCTAAGTATATTCATTTACCCGTATTACTTACAGACTGAAGAAAAAGTTTGGGATAAGATCTTCGATATCAATGTCAAAAGTTCATGGCTTTTAGCAAAGGAAGCATACCCAGAGCTGGTGAAGAAGGGGGGTGGGAGTATCGTATTTATTTCATCTATTGCTGCATATCAACCTATGGAGGTAATTGTTGTTTTAATCACATTGATTAGGTATATGTAACGACAAAATTTTGCTGCGGTCGTCTTTCGGCTGAAATAAGCACGATTATTTTATTTTAAATAAAAGGGCATTAATATTTTAAATCTCTTTCCAGCCGTTAGGTCCTTACAGTGTGAGTAAAACCACATTACTCGGATTAACAAAAGCTATTTCGAAGGAGGTCGTGAATGACAACATAAGGGTGAACTGTGTTGCTCCGGGAATAGTAGCAACTAAGTTTGCTTCAGCTGTAAGTAAATTTTCATACTAGAAGCAGTTTAATAAGATTTTTGTAAAGAGTAAATTGAGGGATTCGTAAATACTGTATCTATTTTCAGATCACACAATCGGATGAAGCTGCAGAAGCAGGTTTATCTATTGTACCTATGAAGAGATTTGGAAAAACTGCTGAAATCGCAGGAACAGTAGCATTTTTAGTGTCAGAAGATGCTAGTTACATTACTGGTGAAACAATAGTAGTAGCTGGGGGTACACATGCACATCTCTAAATGGTTTAAGAACATATCTTATATTGAAATATACGACCAGAATATGGTGTGGCCTTTTTATGCTTAATAAATTACATCGTACGATATTAATGATAAATTACCTATGCTTACTTAATAGCGATTTATTAATACGGGCTTAAAAATGAATAGTCGTGTGAGCAAAACACAAATGAAGCAGAACACGAGGAAGCTGTGTAACATCTTGTCGTCCCATAAAACGCACAATACGAAACGAGACAAGACATAATACAAGATTGGTCTTTTGCTCTTGGAGTTTCCTTTTGGGATCGAATCAGAAAATGATGAGACCAGTCACCGACATAGCCCGAAGAATTGCAAATCATAAGTGACAATAGGGGACACATTGTTCGTAGAACTGACGGGCGCTAGGGCAAGAAGTTTAATCAATCAATCAGCCTATATGCAGTCCACTGCTGGACGTAAGGCAAGAAATTACTCAAACTCAAAAATATTGTATTCGAATTAAGATTTTTACAAATCATTTTTCGACGTCAATGCTATCATGGATGGCACGTTCACTACCAGTGTACGCACGCTGTGGAGAAAAACAGCCAGAAAAAACTCCACAGGAATCGTATCTTTCATCGCCTTATGTAAGGAACAACAACTTAGCTATTGTCTTGAATAACGAAAATTTTGAATATGTAAATGAAACAGTTTTCTTAGGTATCACTGTCGACACAAGGTTACAATGAGGCCCTCATTTAATTGCGTTATCCGCAAGGCTCAGCTCGGCGGCATACGCAGTCAGAAAAAATCGTCAACTGACTGACGTTGCTACTGCCAGACTTTTATATTTCAGTTATTTTCATAGTATTATGTCCTACGGAATTTTATTGTGGGATGGGCATGTGTTTCTACCTAGCGGGGCCCCTCGAGCTAGACTGAAAAAACTGGTGTCAATGCTTTGCTTGTTCAATGTACCTCACGAATTTATTGATTAGATCCCATGTAGTACTTCAACCATTTTGATAGAAATTAGGATTAATCGCCTCGTCCATCCAGCGGGGTCCTCGGCTTTTTTACGCACGAAATACATAAAAATAATACGGATCGTAACTTGTAGATCGTAATAGAACAGGCGAAATTCAGTAAGAAATTTTGTCTATCCAGTGGGGCCCTTTGTAGTTTTAATAAATACGTGAAGAAAATGCGCAGCATTGTTGAGTATTACCAACACAAAGATGCTAGAATGGGGAAGTTTCCAATGAAACAAAATCATTATTTTTGAACAGAAATTGCAACATAATAAAAATATATTAATCACGAAAGAATTATTTGAAAATGACGAAGTTATTCAACTTTGTAAGTAGCTCTTGAAAGCCGCGCGGAGAAATCGCTGTGTGACATCACACAGAAGAGGGCGATACGTTCCATATAAGAATTGCATAGTCCCGATTCCCTAAGAGAATTGTTTAAAGAAATTGATATCCTCACAGTACATATTACTTATTTGAAAATATCTTGTATGTCCGGAAGAACAAAACGCTATTTCCTAAGAATGGGGAAGTTTCCAATGAAACAAAATCATTATTTTTTAACAGAAATTGCAACATAATAAAAATATATTAATCACGAAAGAATTATTTTAAAAATGACGAAGTTATTCAACTTTGAAAGTAGCCCTTGAAAAAATAAAAAGCCGCGCGGAGAAATCGCTGTGTGATGTCACAACTCCCCGCTGAGCGAGTAGGTACAGCACTATCTACGAGGAGGGATCAAAAAGTAGTGAGAATGAAATAGAATATAATGACTATTGATAACTTAATAATTTATTTTTCTACATAGTCTCCGAGTCTCTCTACACACCGAGTCCAGCGCTTTTCCAAGGCTTCAATCCCTTTAAAAAAAAATTTGTCTTGGTCCTGCAAAAAGCGCTCCACGGCATCCATCACCTCGTTATCGTCTTCGTACCTGTTTCCCCTTAAGTATTCTTTCAATTTGGGGAACAGATAAAAATTGCTAGGCGCCAGATCTGGTGAATAAGGGGCGTGGTCAACCAATTCGAAGCCAGCTTGCTGAATGGCAGCCATCGCAACTGCCGACCTGTGCGCGGGTGCGTTGTCGTGATGAAACAGCACGCCCCTTCGAAGTTTCCCTCTCCTTTTCTCTTTGATGGCATTCCTCAACTTGGGAATTAAAGCTGCATAATATTGGCCTGTAATAGTGGTTCCACGCTCCAGGTAATCAATCAACAATATCCCTTCTGAGTCCCAAAATATTGAAGCCATAACCTTGCCAGCCGATGCCACGGCACGAAACTTCTTCGGGGTCGGTGATGATGGCCGTTTCCATTGCGAAGATTGCTGTTTTGTCTCAGGATCAAAATGATGGACTCGTGTTTCGTCCATTGTTACGAAACGCGACAAAAAGTTCTCAGAATCTTCTTGAAACTTGTCCAACAATATCTTCGAAATGTCAAGTCGATTTTGTTTCTGACTGTCGGTTAACATTCTCGGCACCCATCTTGCGGAAACTTTTTTCATATTCAAAGATTGTTTCAATATGGATTGAATACTTCCATATGAAATGCCCGTTTCTTGAATTAAGTATCGGATGGTAACTCTTCGATCGCTCAATACAATTTTCTCGACTTTCGCAACATTTTCTTGGGTGACTGACGTCGATGGACGGCCGCAACGATGTTCGTCTTCCGTGCTCGTTCTCCCTACTCGAAATTGAGAAGCCCACCTTGCGACAGTAGAATACGGCGGAGCAGACTCTCCTAATGTTGCCTCCAAATCGCAATGAATCTCTTGAGTCGTTAACTTTTTTAAACAGAGGTATTTAATAACGGCTCGCACTTCGTTTTTCTCCATTTTCGAGAACACGTTCCGACACGAAGCAAACAAATGACTACATTCAGAAAAAAATAAAAGAGAATCGAAGATTTTTTTCTTTATTAATATTACAAATATGTATCTGAGCTATGCCTGCCAGTATTTTTTTTTTCTTACCAAGGAGTATGTCGTTCTCACTACTTTTTGATCCCTCCTCGTATCTTGTCCGAGACGTTTGTGTTTCGTGCTTGCTGTTCTTGAATCTTATTTAAGTACTAGGTTACTATTGCTAGTATATTTTTGAGACACATTTTAATAATTATTTGTTGTATAATCCATTTAAAATGTCTGTTACGTCCGAACTAGCTACTGGCGATTGATGGCATCAGCCGGTAGGTTAGGTCATGAAGGTTCATGAAGTTGAGCGGTCGGGTTCATCAACAGCTCATATACGTCTTCATCGAGGGGCTCGACCCTACCCTAAATTAGGGCGATTAGGCCTTAGTCGACCACGCTGGCCCAGTGCGGGTTGGTCGACTTCACACACAACCTTTGCAAGAATTTCTTTGCAGGAGTGTGCAGGTTCCATCACGATGTTTTCCTTCACCGTAAGAGCGTCGAACAAACGTACAGTCGCTTGCAAAAGTGGAGTTATATCACGTGTTTTTATACTTTGAAATGTCTTTTCATTATTATGACCTTTATTGCATATTATTATTAATATCAATAAAGTTCCGTACACACCTCATACGTTAATACAAAATCCAAGAAAAAATAACTATTAGAAAATAAGTTATTACAAAGCATAAAAACACGTGATATGACTCCACTTTTGCAAGCGACCGTACATACGAATTCGAAATCACATTGGTACACACAGCAAAACATAAATCCGGGCCACCTCGGGCCGTGCAAACTAACACATGTAACGTTGAAAGTGTGCGATATTGTATCAAGACACTAACGATACGTAGCTGGCACCGGTTAGCAGCACGCACACTTCTACATGCATGCACTATTATTT
The DNA here is from genome assembly GCA_951230895.1 of Carpatolechia fugitivella. Classification (NCBI taxonomy): domain Eukaryota; kingdom Metazoa; phylum Arthropoda; class Insecta; order Lepidoptera; family Gelechiidae; genus Carpatolechia; species Carpatolechia fugitivella. The sequence goes on from OX579658.1 coordinate 9,026,096, forward strand.
AACACGGTTAGTTACTATATCTGATCTACAATTTCAACCGCATCAAATATATCATCTGTAGCTCAGCAGTTAAGGCGCTACGCCGAAAAAAAATTGTTGCGCAAGAGGCATGTCTAAGGTAGACGGCGCGGGCAGCGCCCCGCGTCGTCCAGCCGCTCCCCGCGCCGCCTCGCACAGACCCCGCTCTAAAACATCGAGGCGGGTCTATTACCTCTGCGACAATGATAAAATATTATATTTGTTTAATTTGATGTAATCGCGCAAAGTATATTACTATGTATGATTCGCTCTTTGAGTATATATTTTTTATTTTATTTTAATTAGTCTTTAGTGTAGTGGAGTGTAGTAGTAATGATTATGATTTAGTATTTCAAGATTCCAGACATTTTGACATTGTAATAGTAAGTATAATTTGAATTACTATAATACGGTCCGCCCGCGGCTACGCTCACGTTGTGTAAGATTTTCCCGTGGGAATAAGTCTTTTCCCGTAAAAAGTATCCTATGTAAGTAAGACCTATGTGTTCCAGGGTATAAACTAACTTTATTCCAAATTTCTTTCATACCAATCCGTTCAGTAGTTGTTGTCTTCCAGTATCTTCACTTCAAAATTAAGTATATAGGGGACAAGGGGAAAATAATTCCCGTTGTCACCACTTTAATTTATTTATAAAATACCTACAGATTTTCGAGTATTTTTATTCCATTGTTTCCAAACTGAAGTCACTTTATTAATTGGATGCAAAAAAAGAAAAATGTGATGTTTATTTACGATTTACAATACGATCGATACGTATACTTATACTATACGTATACTTATTTCTGATACGATCAATATTGTGAATGTTTCCGGAAATACATAATGTTTTCATCATATCTATTTTTTTTCTTTGTGTTAGATTAAACAGGATGATTACTATAAATGTCTTTATAATATTTTAATCACACACACGTCACTTCAACACATCAATTATTTTTTTCTTTCACTGTCATTATGATGAGTAATTGTTACCAAAGAAATCTTATATCAAATATTTGGTTCAAATCAAGATCAAAAGTTTCTGTTTTGTCAATAAAATTGGGTATGCAAAGTTTTAAAAAAAGTATGCTAAATGCAAAACCATTTCGAGATATAAGGTTGGTTCCTAAATATATTTTGCATTTCTTTTGCTCAAAATACTACACGGTTGTTTATTTTTTTGTAAAATCATTTAATTTCCAAGTGCCCTCCAAAAAGTAACCTGTAGCCGTGCCATCCATGGTAGCTTTGACGTCAAAAAATGATTCATAAAAATCTTAATTTGAATAAAATATTTTTATTTGATTTGATATAAGGCTGATTCTCTGCCTTGACAAACGAGATATATAAAAAAATTACACAAATGTCAAACTTCATCTTTGAGTATGGCACAGAATCTTGCGCCACGTGTAAAGCTTGATCTGCTATTTAAATATATTTAATTGTAAAACTTTTACTTTAGTATTAAATCAGACTGCCCACGCCGCGAAATTTTATTGATAAATCATCGACTATTTGTGTTTACCATTGAAATTATTGGGGCGCTTGGTCTGGCATCACTAAAACACATTTGATGACATACGATGACAGCTAACTTCATAACTACATTTTTTGCTTGTCACTAGGCAAAAAATGTATTTTATTCAGCCAACTGTAGTATATGTATGATTCACTTCAACCACATCTAGATAGATATAATTTAGCATCTAAGTAGCTTGTAGTCAATACGTTTGTCTGACGCACAACACGTCTTTCATTCTGACACGCTCCTGTGTCTCCATACCTCATGCATGGTGACCCTGCCAACACTGCCTAGTATGGACAGTCCTGTGCATCGCGATTCGCTAGTGATAAAAATATAACGTGTTCGTTCGTAAAAATTGTAATAATGTGTTAAAACGAGGATTTGATAGGATGATGTTTACGTGCTAAAAGTGGGTGTTTTTCGATGGGTGTGGAGTTCTTGAGGAAGCTGCGGCGACTCTTGAGACGGGCAAGAGGAGGGTTGTGCCGTAAAGGAGGTGCCTGCTGTCTTGAGACTGTTTCGCTCTTTCAATATCGCAAGCGACCTCACGTCTCACGCTGGGTGGAACAATTCCTGCCATGGAGTAAAGCTTTCTCAGTGGTGTCGGTTTCAGGGTGCCCGTGACTATACGTCATGATTCGTGAAGAGCCGTGTCCACATTTTTCGCATGGGCTAAAAAAGCCCAAACTGGACTCGAATATTCGCCTGCTGAGTAAGCGAGAGCAAGACAACTCGTTCGAAGAACGCGTGCGCTGGCTCCCAAGCGGGTAGTGGTAAGGCGTCTGAGGATGTTGTTCCGGGCACCAACTTTACTCTTAAGCTTGCGGCAGTTCTCTCTTTATGTCAGAGATCGATCCCACGTGACACCTAAGTACCGTCAAAAAATGTTTTTAAACTTTCATACAAATTAACTCAATCAGCTGATCACCTTGTTTGAAAAAAATACGAGTTTAAAAAAGTTTTGGAACGAAAGTTGTTCAGTTTCATGGGCCGATTATTACCACACGAGAGGTTTTACGTTATTTTGCTAAGACGTTGACACGTTGTAGTTTTGATTTGTCACGGCAAAGCTAACGATATCTCTTTAGAAATTCATTAAGTATTTTGGAATTTCTAAGTGTGACAATATTTCCTTATATTTATTAGAGGTTCTATTTTGTCATAAAAACTAAGATTCTTGGATTATTTATTTATTTTTAACATTTCATCGAGTTTCATCAAACCCATTAACTCATAGAAAAAAAAAAATGTTGTTTTCTTAATGGAATAGTCCACTAACCCAAGTTTTATCATAATCAGAGCACTAACAAAATAATAAACTGTCAGTTAAAAAATATATGAGTTCATTTTGTTCAATATTATAATTATTTTTTTATAAATAATTATTACTCATCCAAAATATCATTTGAATAAAAATACTTGTAAATCAGTCATTCATTTTATAATTATAACTTGTAACGTGGGAGAACGGAAATATTTATTCCCACTGTCCCCTGTGTTTTTTTCGAGTGAACATACTGGGGGACAGCGGGAAAAACCCTTAGTTGTTCCCCCGTGAGAGATATAATCCTTTGACTGGAAATAAGACTTGGCCCCGCACACACTTGGCTGGTTTTTTGTAAGCTAGGTATAGGCTATAAAATTACGTGACGAGTATGCAAACTTTACTTTTGAATCAATAAATAAATTATATCTTACCTACCTAATACAGTAAAAATAATTCTAAAAAACCGCATTTGGTTGAAGAAAAGAACTACCTAACTATTCCTCTCGCGCCTGCCTGTGTTGTACTAGAAAAATAAAATGATCGACATCTGTAACTAGGTAGCATAATAATAACATCTAATTTGAAAAAAAAAAAAAAATGTATACCTTGATGTGCCGTCCACTGTACATACACATATACCCTTTGCGTAGTGTACTCGTATTATTAGTGTCGACCTTGAAAGTGATAGTATCACAAACTTGACTAAACCTTACTAAGTATACAAGCAGCAGGTATGGACCCAACCTATATTTATTTAATTAAAAATAGCCTAGAAGATGTCTATGTTTTTTTTATAATAGGGCTAAGCTTATAATTCTATATCTGTAGTTTTTTGAGAAACACAGTTTTGTACGTTTTTATTATGCCTCAGAATCTATTCCATGCACCCCACGTTTTTCGTTTTAAGTCCTACAAGAGTACTACACCAATAAAAATCTAAATTAAAATTATTTTATACTTTTTGGTGCGCTAAAAACGTGTTATGTTAAAAAATGTTTTTTACTTTAATAATTATTTTGTATTACATCATCACTGTTGTTTAAATAAATATCTGTTACACATTCAGATAAATACTGTTTTTATTTTTTACATTTGAAGTCTTTTATTTATTACTTTATTACTAACTATAATTATAATAGAAAGAAAGGTAATAACATTTGAGTAAAAAAGAAAATAGAAGCGCTTTATAAAAACGAAAATTTAAAAATAAGTCCAACATACCTTTCGCTTAGAATTGAACTCACGCTGACCCGATATCTACGCCCATCATCGACTAGGTTCTACGTTCTGCGCTATTCGTCATATGACGTTGACGATGAAATTTTTTAACTCAATCAATCAATTATCAGCTAAGAAAGATGAAGAAATTGTATTCGGTTATCCTGCACTCAAGTCAAATACAAGGTCAAGTAAACCGGTTATGCTTATTTGTATTAGTGTTAATATTTGAATCGGTGTGTTTAGTAGCGCGTTCTTGCAATACACACACTTAGAACTTAGCTTGTGTGAACGGTCCGAACATATCTTTTGCCGTGTGTACGTGGTGGGGATCGAACCCGTGTCTCCCGGACGGGAGGCAGCGGCCCTAGCCACTAGACCACCACCGTCGCTGAGCGGACGGGTTGGTGGATTTTATTTGTGTGGTCGTGTCAGTAGGGCCGGTTGGATTAGTAGTTTTTTTTTGTGGGGTTAGAATCGGTCAGTGTCAGCTTTCGCTGATTGATCTTTCGATATCCGGAACATAAGAATTCCAGCTCTATGCCCGCGTCATAAGTCATAACTTTAGATGTGGTACCATGACTGATTTGTTCATGATTTATTTGTTCTGAAATACATTATTATTGTTTATTGTTTATTGGTGATGAGAGAGCTGGCTGCCTCGTGCTATAATATATATTATAGCTCCGTCTGTGACGGGCTTTAATCTGCTTGGGCAAGTCACATAGTCCACGCTATTATAGGATGAACAAGCAATAAACGTCGGAACAATAGGTAGTTCGCGGGCCGATGACGTGTCATACAAGATTGCTTTAGGTATAATACTATAGTCCACGCGCCGATTACGTACAAGATTTTTAAAGAACGTCAGAACTATAGTCCGCACACGGTTTATGACCGCAGCAGTCGTAAGTCATTTCGCGACCAGTACTACCACCAGTAGTAGTATATTTGTATTGTATTGTACTGGGACAAAAGTACATTTTAATATTATTTCCATTATGTTATACTGGTAAATATTAAAAATTTTTTTTAGAAAAATCGTTTATTTTTACATGCCTATATCTAGGAATAATAGGTAATTACATTTTATCTTACCTTACGAAAGAAATGCCGGTAGGTATACCTACTATTCAAGGTCATCATCATCAGAATCTAATATGTCAGTTTTGTTAAACCCAATACTTCTTAAAATATTACTCGATGGTCCTGTTGCGCCTTCTTCCTTCATACTTTGTATCATGTTAGTTAGAACTTCTTTGCTATTTTGTGTTCCATCAATATTCAGTTTGTCTTGTAATTCTTTGTCTAAGTCATCTTCGGGTAAAGGAACATCTTCAAATTCATCCTCATCAAAATCACTATCTATGTTATCTTCAGGTGATATGATGTTCATCATATATTTTAAAGATTTAACAAATTTTTCAGGATCAAATTCAATCTCTTCTGAATCATTTTTGTGTGTTTCTATACCTTCAAAGTCTGAAGTTTGTTTCAGGAAATTTGATAACTCAGATGTGACTGTGTGAGGACTAATAACATCCCCATTTTTTAGTTTTGTTTGCCTTCCATACCGTAAGTTAAGTAAATCATTTAATTGATCTGGATTTATGCTTAACCACTCATCACTATCCTCTGAAATACTTTCTTTAGAAGATTGTTTTTTTATTATAGTATCTTTCGTTTGAGAAAATTCTCGTGTTTGCATTAATTGTGATATATGACTGCAGACCTGTGTATTAATAGGACATTCCATATTTAAAAAAAAACTTTTAGCATTTTCCAGTAATTTATTATAATCCCGTGATCCCTCAATATTGCCTTTAAAGTAACCATTTTGTATTAAACTTTTAAGAAATTTGATGAATTCTTTAGAAGAAAACACATCACTTGATAATTTATTCATAATTATTTGATAACCACATGTTAATTTAAATCCAAGTTCACTTTTTTTGTCATTTTTACATATTTGTGTAGATCTAGCCCTCTGGATTAATTTAGAATGAATAAGCATTGCATATAAACATTTAGTAAATTTTATTTGTGTTTGAACAGAGATGTCAATCTTCACATTTTTACAAGATTTTGCATCTATTATATCATGATGACAGTATGCATTGACTAATGGTGATATAAGTGATGGTTTCAAAGCCAGTAAAGTTGCTATATCTACAGGCAAGTTGACAATAGCTCTGTGGTTATTCTCAGTAATCTTTGAAGGGTACGGACCAATTCGATTTATAACTGCTTTATGGATATCATTACATTCTGTTTGATCTGGCATGTCACAAACAATTCTTATAGCTTCATGTAACTTTATGTCAGTGTCTGTGTCTACTACAGTTGATGGTATAAACTTTATGTGGCCTTGGTGTATGAAAACCTAAAAAAAAAACAGTACTTATAAAAAATAAAGCTATGAATAAAATACAAAATTAATTTTTTTAAGCCAATATTTTTATAATTATTTGATGAAAATATTCTGTATTATACGTAAAAATAATAAATACTAATTAATTTTAAAAAACATGTAAAATGTTATGTCTGCAAGGAGCTCAGAGGTATGAAAAGATCTTACTCTATTTTCGGTGCTATTTGGATTAGCCCATGAAGGCAAGGAATCAGCAGCTTCTATGAGGAGAAATTCCCCATCATTGTCATAAACTTGGATAACTATGGTAGGGTATTGTTTACTAATTTCCAGCAAAAGATATACAATGAACCATTCGTCTTCTATATTGTCTCCAAATGAAGTTACACTGATGAGATGGGATGGTAAATCTGAAAATTAACACCAAATATTACCACTAAATTGCAATGAATACTAACTTGTAGTTGTGTATCTCTTTCAGTTGTTTGATTCTACATAACCTTAACGAAAAGAAATTACCAGTTTTGTCTAAATGGAGTGGTACTTGCACTTTAAATTCATCTTTGTGCCAAATGTATTCTATTGATAAATCATTGATAGATTTATTTATAGACTCGCAGAGATCCTCGAGATTATCAGCACTTGGCGTCACCATGGGGAACAAAATGCAATGCACGGTATCTTCACCAATTACTTCCTGGTCAAATTTAAACTCCATTTTTCTCCAAACAACGCTGTGGTATAAATTATAAAACAGTAATTGAATGCACAGTTCACTATATTATGTACGACAGTTAATTATAACACAATTCAATTAAATTTTTTAAATTAATGGCGTTCCCAATATGATTTAGAAGGTACCTTTTTTTTTTTTTTTTTTTAAATGGCTTCACGTCTAGATACTAGATTGGACGTATTTTGCCAATGACAACGTATGGAAGGTACAGAGAAGGCAAGGCACTAGGCAGGCAGGGTGACAGACATCTGACATGACATGACAGACAATTCATTGATGACAATAAAATGCGCCAAATATTTTGGAGTCAAAAAAAGCGCGTCAAATAATGTGCACTGAATAATTAGCGTCAAAAATGTTTACTTTATTTGAACGCGTTCCGATTTGCGCTGAAATCACTTTGAGTGCCCGAAACCGCGTACCGAATCACTGTCAGTGGGATTACGGCAGCCATTGTGACGTCATGGATTGCGTCATGAGCGCCGCCATCTTCCGCTAACGACGCCCATGCTCCAGAGCGAAATTCTCGTAAGCGTAATTAGTCTTAGGGCTTAGCAAAATGAAACTGCACTTGCGGCAGATTTCAAGGCGCTATACACAGTGATACTAGGGACCAATATGAATGATTTCATTCGAGGAAATGAAAATTTTATCCACTGGAATTCAAGATTGCGGACCTTTTCCAAAATGGTGGCTGCATAATTTAAAAAAAAATATAGACTCAAAACGGCTGCACCGATTTTTGTGATTGGGGTGTCAATCAATTCGTATTAAAACGTCTAATCTAAAAAAAAATATACCATTTAATAAAGGAAGTGCCTCCGCAGCCAGCACCGGCCGCCGTTAAGGTAGCCGGCGCCGGCCGCCGTTAAAGTAGCCGGCGGCGCTGGCTACCGAATCCCTAAATCCACAACAATTTGTAGTTTCCTTTTTTTTTTAGTAGTTTTTGATTTGGCGACTGGTTTATTTTCTACCAATTTTTACTATTAATTATAATTTAGAATATAATTTAGAATAATATTATAATTTAGAATTTTGCCAGTTTTGGTATGGTAATCAACATCTGGCAAGATTTAGTTATAAGCAGTTTCAGCGCGCTCAAACGCCGTTCCGTTTTGATTTCGCTCATGAGCCGTATTATCGCGATTTCTGAATCGGTACGCGAGTAATTGCTGTCAGTACTTTGAGCCGTGAAATCTGATTCGGAATACACCCGTATTTGCGGATATGCGTAGTTATTTGCCCTGCGTTCCGAGACGCGCTGAAATCGATTAAAGTACCTGTAATCGCGTTCCGAATCACTGTCAGCCTTAGATCAAATATAGCTCTCAACTATACATTTTTTTGCTTTTCTGATCGCTGACAGCGCTGTAAGTCAGATTCGGAATGTTATTTGTATTTGCATCTGTCCGCTGTCGTGTTTGTCCTAATTTCATGTGAATTCACAGTGTGAATTTCACTGAGAGAGAATCGTATTTGCATCGTGTTTTTCTGATGTCCGGGCTTGCATACATTTGTGGTTATGGTTACGGGTCCAATTCAGACGAGGACGAAGAATACGTACCAGTTAATAGGAAAAGGTAAAACAAACTTCAAAACCATTGTTCAAAACCTATTTCTTCAGATGTTGCAGTCATTGTTAATTTTATAATTCAATTTCAGACAGAAGTTACCTGTACCAGATTTAAGTCAAGTGTCAGTAGTACCCCAAGACGAGCATACTGACGACCCAGGTTTGCACGGAGGTCGCATACGGGCTTTCCCACACGAACGTGGAAATTGGGCTACATTCGTTTATATAAAATGTAAGTATGTAGTTAAACATTTCTACTCTGTGAATCACAATTCTTTCTTCCGTAAAAGTCAATTTTACAGACCATATAGGTATGTAATGTAACAATATTATTTATAGACGACTCTACTTTAATTATTAAATGTAACAAAAAAGACTCATTTGAATATGTAAATGCTTGTCAGATACGGTCAAATGGCTAAATAATGATAAATTAAATGTTAACATAGACAAAACAAATGCAATACAATTTTACTCATACAATACAAATCCTCTGTCTTTACACATTAGTATTCTTGCTCGAGCCCCTCAGTAGGGATGTATATGAGCTGTTGATGGTGATTCTTCTTCTTCTCTTCTACAAAATTCTTTGGTATAACGCTGGACAAGCACTTTGATTGGAAAGAACTCATATCCACATTATGTAAGAAAGTACTTTAGACAGGTTTGTATTTGCCCTAAAACACTTTAGGCAGACTGTGTCCCTTGAAACTGCACTAACAGCGTATCATGGCTATCATATCTACATTATGTAAGAAAGTACCTTAGACAGGTTTGTATTTGCCCTAAAACACTTTAGGCAGACTGTGTCCCTTGAAACTGCACTAACAGCGTATCATGGCTATATATCATCAGTTCTTTCTTATGGTTTAATTTTGTAGGGTAACTCGAGTGATGCAGATGATAGTGTTTCTAGCACAAAAGAAATGTGTAAGAGTTTTATGCAATGCATGGTATTTAGATAGTTGTGTACCATTATTTAAAGTTAAATATTTTACACTTCCCTTGTCTATACATAAGAGATATTGTTTGACACCCTGAGATATTTGAGGAAAAACTTTGAAGTAATAGATAGACCATCTATTGATTATTTTTTAAGTACTAGACATAGAACTACTGGGTGTCCAAAAAGGGTGTTGGCAGTTTATATACGAAAATCATAAATGAAAAATATATCATTTCATAATTTTATTACTATTTGCAAAAAGTACATACAATGGAAAGTTTACGACGAAAAAATTATGCTGTCCAAATGACGTCCATTACGATTTTGACACTCTTCAAGTCGTGGCCGTAAATTGCCTAAGACACATTCACATAAAACGTTAGTGATTTTTGTTATTTCACTTGCAATATTGTTTTTCAATTGGCTAAGAGTCGACGGCTTATTTATGTAAACCTACTCTTTAGGTAACCCCATAAAAAATAATCAAGTGGACTTAAGTCCGGGCTCCTAGGGGGCCATTTAAGGTTCCCGTTTATTGAGATAACTCTTTCTGGGAATAACTCATTCAATGCTTCAATAGACCTTCTACTCGTGTGACATTTGGCACCGTCCTGCTGAAAAAATGTTGCCGAATTGTAACCTCTAAATTCCTGTAAAGATGGTGCCAAAAAACTTTCAATCATGTTACATTATCTGTCCGCGTTAAGTGTAAGTGCATGTCCCCTACCGTCCTCAAAGAAATAGGGTCCGATTATGCCCTTGGCGGACATTGCTGCCTACACTACCGCCTTAGGGCTGTGAAGTGGACGCATATGCTTATAACGAGGATTTTTATCACACCAATAGCGACAGTTTTGTTTATTGACATGGCCATTTAAGTGGAAATTTGCTTCATCGCTAAACAAGACATAGTTGAAGTTGGTAAAGCGCGCAAACATCTCCTGAACAAAATTTAGTCGCTGTTCATAATCTGTGGGTTTAAAGCCCAAGTCACACAGAGCGGGAGCGGCGCGGTCCGGGGCCGGGACAAGCGGGACGGCGCTATGCCGCACCGCACCATAGCACCGTCCCGCTTTCCCGGCCCCAGACCGCCCCCGGCACGGCTCTGTGTGACTTGGGCTTTAATTCTTGCACTAATTGAATCTTGTAAGCACGTGTAATATTGTCCTGTTTTTTACATTCAATTCAATGTTTTTATTTACTTTTTGGTTGACATTACTTGTCTTGTCATTTGTTGACATATTACTTCACTTTCTTTACTCTTCAAGTTTGGCATTTAAAAGTTTGTATACCTGTATTTTTCTAAAAGAGATTGTGATTTAGTTCTTTTAACTTATGTAATCCTAGTACTTTTTTATCGAACTTAGGGCTTCAAACCTAGCGTAGCTGGCTGTCTTGGAACACTTGGACCTGCAGGACCTGTTATGTGGACTCTGTGGACTGAACCTGGTTGCTTGATGGCTGACTTTACTTGGAGTGCCTAGCTGTTTATCTACGACTGGCTGGAAATATTACTGTCTGGATTTGGATTTTGAAAATGGATATGGAATTCAGAAGTTCAAGCTTGGAATATTGATCGGACGATCGGATATTGTTATGAGAATTGATGGCTATATAAGCCCATACATTCCGATTGGATGGCAATCATTTCCCCGCTCTCTAATTGAGCGGTCGAATAAAAGGCCTTGTCCTGGGGTCCAGCTGATCCGATTCGATAAAAAAGTACTAGGATTACATAAGTTAAAAGAACTAAATCACAATCTCTTTTAGAAAAATACAGGTATACAAACTTTTAAATGCCAAACTTGAAGAGTAAAGAAAGTGAAGTAATATGTCAACAAATGACAAGACAAGTAATGTCAACCAAAAAGTAAATAAAAACATTGAATTGAATGTAAAAAACAGGACAATATTACACACGTAAATGCAAATCCTTCTTTAAAATCAGGTGCCATGTTGATTTTGCAATGTTTACGGATTGACTTCGCTTTCGCAGTGATAGTGAGGGATCTTGCCTTACCGACTCGTGAACTTCTTGAATAACTGCAGGTAGCCTTATTTCTCTCGGACGCCCGCAATCAAAGTTTTTTAAAGTTGACCCTGTAGCCTCAAATGTCTTAATCCATTTTCTAATGATATTCGCACTGGGAGATAAAGAAATGTCCCGTATATTGAATTGCGCGCGATATAAGCGGCGAGCTGTTATTATCGAATTATTGTTTTGATAATAGACTCGTACACAAAATGCACGCTGAGCTCCGGTATACGAATCCATTGCAACTAAATTTCCAATAAATTCCACGTATGACATTATATATTTTTTTGTTATCTACCCTCATTAAGACGATTTATTGATATTTAAAAGTGCAAATACCCTTTTTGGACACCTTGTACTTTCAGCCACTACAAATCGTGTCGCACGCAGACGCAACGCATCGTGCTGCAAACGCATTTGGTGTGTTTCAGCCTTAATTTAGTTGTTTTTAGTTGTATCAAATCCCCACCTTAGACAAAGTATGTAAACAGGGTGCCAAAATGTATCGATATAATATACAGATGGTGAAAAATTTGTCATAGATATCTTTGCGTAACTTTTTGTCATTTTTATTCAAACAAGCCTGATATCTGTTTTCTTTTTGTTATTATACGTACTGAAAGTGGTATGTACCAGTTACTTTGGAGATGCTTATGGCTTTATGTACTGGCAGTGGAAATGTTTTGACTGAAATTATGATGATAATCTAGATTTTTATTCTTATTTTAATATGAGTTTAAAATTATATTGTTTTATATATAGACCCCGAAGAAAATTTAATAAAACTTGTGGCAAAACTACAGTTGGCTGTGGTCTCAGTTGACTCTTGCCAGAGGACTGAAGATTTTCATGTGAGTTTGTCGAAAACTGTTGTACTTACATATCATCTGATAATACCTTTCACATCATCTTTGCAAGAGGCACTGGGAAAATTTGGAAGGTAAGTGTTTAATTAATTCATCTGCTAATTTTTTTATTATCTACCTAATTTATCAAAACACTGAAATTTTTACCTTTTGTATTTCAGTTTTGATTTGGGCTTTGATTCTGTTAAAATATATTGCAATGAAGAGAGAACAAGAACATTTATTGCATTGAAAGCTGACCTCTTTAGCAACACATATTTACAGGAAATTACACAAAAAATTGATAAAGTTCTTGAGGAATATAAGCTACCTACTTTCTATGAAGTAAGTTTATTTTATTTTCTTCAACAAAGTGAGATGCATTGAACCAATTCCAAAAATAAACGAAATATGTGCCCAGTCTTATATTTTGACTTTATTTAGCATATCATAATTTTTTTTCAGGATCCATCCTTCCACATGAGCATACTTTGGGTCAATGGTGACAAACAGGATGAGCTCTTAGATATTTTGCCACAGTTGAATGATATTGTCAACCAGGAGATTGGAAGGTCTTTAGTATCTGTACCTATAAATCAAGTTATCTGCAAAACTGGGAATAAATACTTCCAGTACTCTTTGGCGTAAGTAAGTTATGGATTCTCAGAACCAATATGGAGTTCACACAAACAGTGGAATAAATGCCCAGAGTGCAAGCAGAGTGTACATAAACCCTAATTTCCAGCGGAATAATAGAGTTCTTTCACAAAATACATCTGTGTTTCTAAAATCTCAATTACATCAAGATACCGATTTTCAGACACAATGTGTAAGTAGGCCTAAAATTTATGTCAATCCCAATTTCGTAAAAACAAGTTCTCCTATACCTTTACCTTCTGTGAACGAAAATTATTTAACATTGAAAACTGGTGATGTTAGAACAAATGCTGGTGTAAACAATTATTATGGGATACCAAATGTGTCAGTTCGCAATGCCAGAACAAATATAGCAGTGTTGAATAGTTACTATGCTTCAACAACTTCAGCAGCAAATATTTGTTACGTAAATAGCAGTCATAGTACCATGACGGCTGTGACTAGCGCAACCAATTTGCCAAATATGACTACAAATATACTCCCACAATGGAGAAAACAGCATGTAGTAGTTGGATGCGCGAAATCGCGTTATAGTTTAGTCAGACAAAACAATGATCCAATTAAAATAACAGCAACTCCTAGTAATAGAACTGTTACTAAAATGAGAATCAGTAAATACAAAACAGTATCTGTAGATCATGCTAAGAACTTGCAAACTGAAAAAGACAAACTAAGGCTTGTAACATTGCCAAAAATAATTTCACAAGAGGTAGCAGAAAAGGCTAAAAGAACAAGGCCCCAGTTTATCCAAAGCAGGTTCAAATTAGTAAAGAAGAATATGGGAACAACGGTAACAAAAATAGAACTCAGAACACCAATAAAAAGAAAGTTAATTCTTAATTCAGCTAAGGTTTTACTAAGATCAAACCAAAAACTTAAAACCACAGTAGAAATATCAAAATTCAAGAAGAACAACATTCCCTGCCCTCTCTATAAAAAATATGGGACATGTCTTAGAAATTCCCGAGGAAAATGCGAGTTCTTACATGACCGAAAACATGTATCTATTTGTAGAAAGTTTCTCAAAGGTATCTGTCATGACAAAACGTGTCTTTTATCACATGATGCCACGGCTGAAAAAATGCCCACTTGCTATTTTTACTTAAAAGGAATGTGCACTAAGGAAGATTGTCCTTATTTGCATATCAAATTGAACGAAAAGGCAAATGTTTGTCTAGACTTTTTGAAAGGATACTGTGTGAAAGGAGATAAATGCTTGAATCGTCATGTGAATATTTGCCCAGATCAAGCAATAAAAGGAGTTTGTTCAAGAAGAACATGTCCATATCCACACAGGCCTAAAAAAAATGTTGCTGTAAATAAAGTTAAGACAAGAGTGTTAAACCAAAACATGAAATCAAAAATAAATAGCAAGTCCGATAAGAAATTCGAGGTTGGAGAAAAATATTTAAATCAAAATTCGAATGTAGAAGAGGAAAAAGGTCAAGATTGTAGATATTATAAAGAAGTTGTAGAAGAAGTATCTCCTTTAGAAGTTATCAAACCAACAAGATGTAAACTAGGTGCTTTACCGTCATTCATCCAGTTGTATTAATCAAATCAGATATTTTTGTATCTATTACGTTATTTAATAAATAATAAACATTTTACTGTAAACAAACTGTATTTAAATTTCCATTAGTATGGGTTACAATACATAATAGTACTTACCTAACTACTACATTTACTATGGTGGTAAGTAACCGCAATATCACTTAACTCTTAAACCACTTTGGCAATTTGCTGGTTTTAGCTGTTGATGAAGAACTTGCTTTTGATCTTTGGGTTTCTGATGGATTGTCCATTTTTCGTCTGCTAGGTGCCCTGTAAATTATTTTTAAAAAGTAAGTAAGAAAACAGTCTTCTTTCTTTGGTTTCAAAGTTTAAGCACAGTTCAGGCCAGTTGCGGATTTTCGCCACCGCCGCCGGGCGCCGTTGCGCGCGCCGTGCATGTGTAAAAATAACGTGCAATTTTGATGTTCTAACCAGAACGCCAACAGATTTAGTATCTCTGTTGCAAACAATAAGCATGATTTCCCGGTAAAGTATTTTCGACTGTTAAGACTGAACTTAGGGTCGAATTGTATGCGTCCGCGCGACTGCCCCAAATAGATAAGATAAATTGATTAGGACTAATACTTACGATACATTTATTGTTTTTCAAATATATTCCCTCGAAATTAATGTATTTTAGCTTTCGCTGAAAGCACCGTACAAAGCAGTTGGACCAGTCTACTTTAGGGAACTCTTCAATGGCTTCATGGAACGCATTCACCGCCGATTCAGGGCTCGTAAATGCGGTGAATGCGTTTCATGAAGCCATTGAAGAGGTCCCTAAAGAAGACTGGTCCAACTGCTTTGTACAGAGGTTTCAGCGAATGTAAAAATGCATTAATTGCGAGGGAATATATAGCAGTCGGAGGCATCAAAATATCATTCATAAAAACGCTATGATGGAACATAATAATATTGTGAATATTTGATGCCTCCGACTGCTATTGTGAACATTATCAACCACGATCATTCAAAACAAAACAAACAAAGTTGTTTGCATCTTTTCAGTTCATTCACGCAGTCGGGTTTTTTTGTTTTTTTTTTTAATTTGTTTTTCCCTAACTAAACAGGTCTGTTCGCTCGCTACATTTTCTACCAGAGGTAATATAGCACGCGCGGACTTGTCTGTATTTTAACACGTTTTTATTAACTCCTGTCTGTTTGTTTGTGGGTTTGTTTGTTTGTTCGGTCCGAATCACTCATTTTTGGAGCACGTGCTGGCATTCGATTGTGCTGAAATTTGATACACTTATGTAACCTCATTGACAATGCAATATTATGATAACAGAGCTGGTCTCATGATGAAGCCGGAAGGTGGCCATAGGAACTCCTAAAATGCACAACACAACCTCGTCGTGCTTGGGCTCGTTGGATTTGTCTTGAAGTCATACGTGATGTCCAGGGTCTCATGATGGAGCCGGAAGTTGGCCATAGGAACTCCTCAAAAACACAACATAATCTCGACGTGTTTGGGTTCGTTGGATTTGTTTTGACAAGATAGTCATACGTGATGCTCAGGGTCTCATGATGGAACCAGTAGGTGGCCACAGGAATTCCTCAAATACTCAACATAACCTAATCGTGTTCGGGCTCGTTAAATTTGTCTTGACAAGATCTTTAGTCATAAGTAATGTCCAGGGTGTCATTATGGAGCCGGAAAGGTGGCCACAGGAATTCCTAAAATACTCAACATAACCTAGTCGTATTTGGGCCCGTTGGATTTGTTTTGACTAGATATTTAGTCACACGTTATGTACAGGTTGTCGTGATGGAGCCGGAAGGTGGCCATAGAAACTCCTAAAATACACAACATAATCTCGTCGTGTTTAGGCTCGTTGGATTTGTCATACGTGATGTCCAGGGTCTCATGATGGAGCCGGAAGGTAATCTCAACGTAACAACATAATCTAGTCATGCTTGGGATTTTTAGTCTTAGAAATTTAGTCCTACCTACGTGATGTTCAGGGTATCTTGCAAAATTGTAATACGCTAGACTTAAAATCACAAAATAATTATAGAGTATAATTATATAGTGGCGCTGGAAGCGCTTTGTTTATCAATATGGCGGCCACGTTGTTTCTCGCAGTGAAAAAGTGAATAATTCGTTATTAAAATGAGGAAGAAAATGGTAAAAAAAAAGAGTTTATGATGTAAGGGTACTCTGAAAATGTCTGTCGGCCTGAAAATGTCTGTCGGACTTAGAGAACAATAAGCATATTTAAGATTTTTTTTTTCACGATATCGCCAATCGTGGATGACAAAACTGTGAAATGTTCACGATTTAATGATCTGGTCAAATTTAGTTGCCCACATCATAAAATTCGACCTTTTCATGAAATTCTCGAGCATTTCATGATGTGGGCAATTCTGCGATAAGGTCACGACATTTCCATGCCAAATTACAGCCTTCTATAGGTACCTTGATTTTTAATTCCGTGGAATTCTGACAGATCTTAGGTCACTTGTCGCAAACCTTTTTTCACATGTACATTTCTGTTATCACTATTATAACAAGACAGGCAAATCATAATTTACGTACAATGCAATTATAATAACAATTCCAGTGGCTTGTGCAAATTATATTTGAATTATGTATGGTTTACGCTGTCCTTTTTTATCTGTGGCCACTGGCCACACAATACGAAATTAAAGTGAAGTTTGCAATGAAGAATTGTTATTTTAATAGTATTGCTAATATGTAATATTAAGAACACTTTTATTTTTACGGTTCCATGCATTTATAAAAGCCTTTTTGCATTAGAAATAGAAATAGTAACCAACTGTTTGCAATCTGCGGTTATTTGAAAATGATACCCGGCCTCTTTAAACATTCTCCCACATTGAATGTAGTAACTTGAACAGATTACAACTTAAAAATAATATAGTCATCCAAGAATTGAAAACATAAAATAAAATGAAGGCTGCATAAAGTAAGACTTTAAAATAATTCACTGTGTTTTTTTTATTTATCAAAACGTGATACCTGTAATTTTGGTAACCTGTTTTCTGCCTGGCAATACTCTGTCAGAATTCCACGGAATTAAAAATCAAGGTATAGTACTAAGAGTCTTTGAGCTAAGCCACGGACGGACAGACAGACAAACGGACATGGCGAAACTAAGGTTTCCTTTTTTACTACGGAACCCTAAAAAGGCTTGTCGCAAAATCACCTTAATCAAGCACCTACAAAACTATCAATGAACCTACAAAACTGAAGAGTGGGTTTTTTGTGGACCTATTCACTTTTTCTACCAGAGTGGTAATATAGCGGGCGCGCACTTGACTGAAGTGGGTCTGCCGCGTCCCCACCGGCGCGCGGCGGCGGGTGCTCTATTAGCTTCGGCTACTTTTACAGAACAAAATCCTGAAGGAAA
This sequence comes from Carpatolechia fugitivella, assembly GCA_951230895.1. NCBI lineage: Eukaryota > Metazoa > Arthropoda > Insecta > Lepidoptera > Gelechiidae > Carpatolechia > Carpatolechia fugitivella. The sequence goes on from OX579658.1 coordinate 9,044,216, forward strand.
TGTTAAAGGATAATGGGCAATTTTGTATGGGGCCCCATACCCAAAAACAAAAATTACTGTAGCATTATGAGACAGAATGTCTGAATTTCATTGGAGAATAAAGATATGTTCATTAGAAAAACAGAATTGTCATTATTATTAATTTATTTTTCATGAATACTTATTGCGCATTGATTTAAATCAGGGTGTGTTTTAGAAATAAGGATTGTAATTAAATTCAATGATGCAGCCATGAGGCATTGAAGTAGGTACAGTCAGATACCTAACTTAGGTATCCAGGGCCTATTACTAAAGTTCAAGGTTTATTTCGCTGGCTGAATGCAATAGTGGCACAACTCAAAATTTTAGGTATCTAAGTTAGACCCGGATTCATATTCAAAAAAGCGTACTTTATTTTATGCAATAACGAAACATTGCAATATTTGGCGGAATTGTCAATAGATGGCGTTAAGTGCCACTACTGCATTAGTAGGAATCCACTGTCTCTGTTATGCAACAGAAAAATGAATTTATTTGCAATAAGTTTACATACAATAGGTATGTGTTCTAATCCTTGCACTAGGATTCACTGTATTGCAAGGACTAGACTACCTATAACTTATAACTATAACTCCAAATCATGAAAAGTACAGAAAAGAAAAGGGCAAACAATGCTAGGGCGTCCCCCTCAAGCGACGACAACAGTGATGGAAATGCAGCAAATGCTAGGGCGTACCCCCAAAGTGACGCAAATGTCATCAGAACACCCGGGATATCACCCACGACGCGCATAGCGAGCTGGAACGTGGGCTCGATGACAGGACGCAGCTCAGAACTCAGCGAAGTATTACATCGAAGACGCATCAACATTTGTTGCATCCAGGAGACGAAGTGGAAGGGGTCCAATTCGCGTAATATCGGGTATAACTACAAGCTGATTTATCATGGATCAAGGGCGCAGAATGGAGTCGGCATTGTAGTAGATAAACACTTTCAAGATCGCGTAGTTGAAGTAAATAGAGTAAGCGAAAGACTAATGTCAATCAAGCTTGCCCTGGACGATCAACCGTGCATGAACATCATATGGGCATACGCCCCTCAGTCCGGAACCCCAAGTTCGGAAAAAGAAACTTTCTGGGAAGAAATCAGCGATCTGCTGCAGTCTATACCAAACTATGAGTCGAAGTTCATCGGCGGCGACTTGAACGGCCACGTTGGTGAGAAAACTACCACTTACCAGAAAATACGTGGCAACTTCGGATATGGTAAAATCAACCCGGAGGGAGAGAGCATCCTTCAAATGGCACTGGCACACGACCTTGCAATTATTAATACTTTCTTCACAAAACCTGTAGAACATCTAGTAACCTATAAAAGCGGCGGGGCATGCACTCAGATAGACTACATTCTGACTGATAGAAAACAACTAAAAACATGCAATGACTGCAAAGTCATACCCGGGGAACCTCTTACCTCACAGCATAGAATACTAGTGGCAGAGTTCAAAATGCCAAAAACATTCAAAGTCAAGAAGAAGAGAATCATAAGAACACGGTGGCATAAATAGGAGGGTGAGGAAGGTTTCAGACTATGTGAAGACATTGCACAACACCTTCAGGAGCAGCAGGATGATACAGCCGATGCAATGTGGAGAGATTTTCATCTATACTGCAATGAAAAAGTAAAACAATATTTAGGAAAATCTAAAGGTGCCATCAATAATAACAAGGATACTAGCTGGTGGAATGAAGAAGTGAGAGACAAACTGGAGGCTAAGAAAACACTCTTCAAACTATGGCAGCAGACGAAAGACGATGCTGATCACCAAGCTTATAAAATTGCTAAGAAAATCGCAAAACGAGCCGTCGCACAGGCCAAGGCAACCGCCAGGGATGATTTCTATGCTAAACTTGAAATTGCTTCTAACGATAAAGAAATCTTTAAGTTGGCAAAACGCAAACACCAGAGTAGTAAAGATACTTCCACAAACAAATTTATCAAAAATGAACAAGAAAAACTACTAACATCAAACGAAGATATCAGAGACCGCTGGAAAGAATACTACACAGAATTGCTAAATGAGGTATTCCCTAGTGAGGCACTACAAGATATCCCTGCTACGGAAGGCCCTATCCCATGTATAAGGCCTGAGGAGATAACTCTGGCAATCAAACGAATGGCAAATAACAAAGCCCTGACGATATCCCTGCTGAATTCTGAAAGCGAATAGGAGATACCGGCGTACTGTTCCTGATGAAACTTTTCAACAAGTTCCTGGCTGATGGAATCCCAGACGAATGGCGAAAGAGCTTTCTCCTCCCTTTCTATAAACATAAAGGTGATATAAGACTCTGCGGTAACTACAGAGCTATAAAGCTAATCTCACATACCTTCAAAATATGGGAAAGAGTCATCAACAAAAGGCTACTTGATATAACTAACGTCACTGAAAACCATTGCGCATTCGTCGCCGGTAGATCCACAACTGATGCCATACATTCAGTCAGAACACTGATGGAAAAGTACAGAGACAACAAAACAGACTTGCACATGATATTCATCGACCTAGAAAAAGCTTTCGACTGGGTACCGAGAGAATTAATTTGGCACGCTCTAAGGGCCCAGAGTGTCCCCGAGCATTACATAATGATTGTCAAAGATATGACGTACCACCAAGTATCAACGAAAGTGCGAAGTCCAACCGGAACAAGCGACGAATTTAATGTAAAGCTCGGTGTGCACCAGGGTTCTGCACTCAGTCCTCTGCTATTTAATATTGTAATGAACCATCTCACCTCAAATCTGCAACGAGCGCCGCCATGGGACATCCTATATGTGGATGACGTCGTCATCATCAGTGAAAATGTGAACAACCTACAGCAGGTTTTAGAAAAGTGGAGGGAAACTCTGGAAACATCAGGTCTGCGAATAAGCAGAGAGAAGACCGAGTACATGCATTGCAACTTTAGTGGCGTCAACAGCAAACACACCATCTGTCTGCAGAACACCCAACTAAAAGAAGTGGACCATTTCAAGTACCTAGGGGTCAGTCATCAGCAAAGATGGGTCAAAATATTTGTTACTACTATAAAGTGGAATATAAAAGTATAATTAGGAGACGTGCTATTTAATTTGATATTGTTTTTACCTACTGGATACTTAAATCTAATCATGCAACTCTTATAAAACTTTACATAAGATAAAACATTATAAATGTGACTGAATTTCATACAGTAAATAACAAAATATGTGTCTGTTGAATAAATGTGTGATTTTCAAGAGTTGTTTTGCTTTTTATTTAATCTACATACAAAATTACTAATTGAAACGATGGTAACAACTCAAAAGGGGGCATTTGTTTTTATGCAGTACTGGCATAACTCCAAATATCCGAGTTTGCCCCCCTATTACATAATTCCAATTATCCGAAAAAAAAAAAATCTGTATCTAATCATATGAAGTATATCATAAGGAATTAAAAAAACTTTACTTCATCGGTATCTTTTATAAAATAAATCAATTATCACAGCTTTTCCATGCACTCGCTATATTTCAGAAACTTTAAACCGTTTTTTCCAAAATTATGCTATTTTGAGTTGTGCCACTATTGCATTCAGTCAGCGATTTCATGTTTTTAAATAATATGATTATATACGTATTTTGAAACGAAATTATAATTTCTGAGAAAACTAAAATAACAATATTATTTAAAAATATTTTACATAAAATATAACTTCCTGAAGAAAAAGAAACTTGAACTAGGCCCTGGATACTTAAATTGTGCAACTGACTGTACTTATACTTCAATTTGGCTATGAAAAATAATGTTTTAACACGCTTTTATTAGCTCCTGTATGTTTGTGTGCTTGTATGGGTGAGGCCGGCCGTAGATTTTGCCACAAAAAGGAAAAGTGACTCAAAATTTTCTCGCAAGTCGGTCGCGCAAAGTGACGCAAAGCGGTATCGCTAAATAGTTAAGGTGCGCGTATAATGATGTAATAATTTTAATGTTTGAACGAATATATAAATATTATTTTCGAAGATTTTTTAACTTTAGGAATAGGTAGGATCGAGGTAAATAAGTACTTACCTAATAAAAATGCACGTTTTTGGTGTTGGTGTGCTGTCATAAGACAGTAGCGAGTGCAAAACTGAGGGAGTTATTAAGCTGGGACCAAGATACGTAGCATAATAAAAATTATCCTAGTTAATTATTTCTTTAATTAGCTTCTGTCAGTGTTACTTTGGATTTTATCGATACGACACGAATATGACTTGGTTTGATTACAACCATTTTAATTGAAATTAGTGACGCAAAAATTATGTGCTGTGTTGTATCGTGCAACAGTACGAGTAATACAACTATTTCTAACGAAAAAAAGACATAATTCCACTCATATGTATTTTCTTAATGCAATTATTAATGCTCGTAATTTATTCCTGCGAGAATGTTCGGCGATAGCAACGCCATCTATCGCCAAGTAGAATAACTTCTTGACTGTAGAAGGTTATATAACCTGTTTCATTCATGCTCATTCATTCATGTATTTTGTATGGCCAGATATGGAATCTAAAAAAAAATATATATTTGTATAAAATATTTATTTTTGTAATAAATAATGTAGATAATATTGATGAACTTAATCAATATTTATAATTTTATACATGACATCAAAATATCACATTTTGGGCAAGGATGTTTCCTTATACTTGGTAGTAAGTAAGCGATGATGATAAAGGACTTACGTGAAATCCCGTGTCAAAATTGAACAGATCTTTTTGTCTTATAGTTTCAGAGTTACCCATACTGACCCATCTAAATGGGCCATATACAGGTATATCACAATTGCTCATATAAGGTAATCCTATAATAAAAACGACTACATAATACAAAAAAGAAGAGAGATCAATTTTTAAAAAATGGTCCGAATTTTTTGTTTTTTCACTTGCCTGGCAACATTATACAGCGTAACGAACTAACGAACAGAACCATCTTGTGTGTAATAGCAAAATTAAGTACGGTTCATACGGTTCATAGTGTCTAGCTGCAAAGCCAGTTTTGCTATTGACCGCTAGATGGTTAGCAGAACTTCATCTCCCCGCACCCCCTCCCAATGGCGACCCCCGCTATCATTATAGAAAACGTCTTAGGGCAGCTCCTCTTTGTATTTGTACGGTACGGGCAGAAAATGGTCGCGCAAAAAAAAAAAGCACAAAATAAAAAAGTATGTGTTTTTGTTTAATTTTAATTAAATGTATAAAAAATAATAGATTTTCTAAGGAAACCCCAAACGATATTAATTAGACGGCTAGCTAATTATTACCGCAGCACAATAAATCAAACAGATTATCTAAACGATTTATTTTAAATAAAAAAAAATGGTCAAAGTGCACCATTACAAATGCGGATTCGCGTTTTTTTATAAAAAAACTACTTTTTTTCATAGAAAATACCAAATATTTCCTAAACTTTTCTATTTATTCAAATATCTCTAAATAGCCACGGTTCACCATTTCTTATGGATTACAACGCATTGATTGAAAATTTCATACATGTATTAAAATAGAAAAGCCGTATGGCGGAGAGTTGAAATTGTACTTTTATCACACCCCGGACACTTCATACAGCCGTCGCATTTTAAATGCCTACTCCTTTTTATACACGCGTATGTGTGAGTGAAACATGTAGGGTTAACACTTGTCGGAATTTATATATTACTGGCATGACTAGACATTACCACTATGTGTCAGTTAGTAAACACACCTAAAATATTGTGTAAATTATTCGCTGAACAGCTACCTACTTATCACATTAACATATTATTGAAACACCAAGGTTTTCGTTACTGGTAATTAACACGGTTAAGCTTGCACATCATATAGCACTCACATTTAGTCCACTAAGAGTAACACAAATCAAAAACGTTTGAATCTGATTTTGTCGTTTACCTACCTTTTTTCATCAACACTCGGAAACTTATCAAAACATCTGTTTTTATCGCGATGTGTCAAAGACACCCAAACACAGCGCAACTCCTCCCCATATTTTTTTTATTTCACTCACTTCACTACATAAAAGTTAAGTGACTGCGCGCGAAGCGATGCACGGTCTTTAATCCAGTACCCTCTCGCTCGCCCCCTCGAATGTCAAACTGCGGAGCGGGACGAGGTAACGCCGATTGGCGGGAGGAGGTGAGTGGCCGTTCTGGTACTATATTAATTCTGTGCTTATGTGGCAAAATCTACGGCCTGACCCGTATGTAACCGACTTCTTTGGACTCTATTTTGACCCACTTTAAACAGACAGATTTAATTTAAACGTGATGACACTATCACACCACACTTCACACTAATATTATAAATGTGAAAATATATTTGGATGTTTAGATTTTTAGATGTTTGTATGTTTAGATGTAGATGCTTAGATGTTTGGACGTTTGGATGTTAAACGTTTGGATGTTTTGTTTTCAGTATAGTTTTTAATTTTAATTTTCGTATTGTTGACTCATAGACATACATACTTTTGGCAAATGCTAAAATTAAGTGTCTGGGTAAGCTCTTACCCATTCTCCTATACAAATAGATTACCAAGAAAAAAGAGAAACCTGTATTTTGAGGCCAGTATACTAGCAGCGTCACTTGATGTTTGGCGCGAGTATATTTCCGTTTTAAGATACTTGTTAGTTGTGTGTGATGTACCATCCTCAACCCATCTAAAGTGCATATGTACACATGGTACAAACTTTGCTTCCAGTAATGTCATTTTAGGATTTAATGTCTCTTTCATAGGGGTAGTAACTGAAACACAAAAGATATACATTGAGCACTTGATACCTTGGAATTAAAGATGATCAATGTTTTACTAGAACTCTTAAAGCATTTTGTAAAAAGAAATGGAGTAAAAACATCGGCGCAATTTCGTGATAGCGACGTGTGAAGCTGGTCCCTCAATCCACATGTCTATTCTAATATATACCTGTGGTAACTGTTTTACGAAGGGAATACTAGAAACTCAAATGTATTTACTAATTAGTAGTATCTATTTACTAAATCGTCGGAAACTTAAAATATCTATTGATTGCATAATTAGAGAGATAATCATTTCATATTAAAACCGTGTAGTTCTAGATGCCCCGTTGAAGTTGTCCCGTTACGGGACTCCTGGGATTTTTTATCTCAAAAGACCCGTGACATCTAATACTAGCTTCACGGAATTGCTTATCTGAGTATTTTTTCCCCCTTCTTGGTCAAATAAAAATAAAATATTGCGAATTGGATGTTTTATTAATCTGTCGAATCCAACAAATCAATAATGCATTTCACTATTTTATAGTACCTACGCTGTCACAAATTTATAAATTTGAGTTTGATTCCCTTTAGACAATTTTTCAGTTTTACACACACCTATGGTAACCTATAGAAAGATCTAAATAACTTACTTGAGATATTATAACTGAACCCCAACATTTTGTCAGCTTGTGCATTTAGCACCGCCACAACGAATTTTTATTTTTATAAACTGAATGGCGATGATAATCATCAACAGCTCATATACATCCCCACCGAGGGGCTTGAGCCTATCCTGAATTAGGGCGATTAGGCCTTAGTTGACCACGCTGCTGGCCCAGTGCGGGTTGGTCGACTTCACACACAACCTTTGAATTTCTTCGCAGGAGTGTGCAGGTTTCATCACGATGTTTTCCTTCAACGTAAGAGCGTCGAATAAACGTACATATGAATTCGAAAACACATTGGTACGTGGTGGGGATTCTCCCGGACGGGAGGCAGCGGCCCTAGCCACTAGACCACCGATGCTCAACATATAGACGCGGTGATATTAAAATCCATTAAATATTAAAACTCTTCCACGACCTCTCTGAATAATATTTATATGCGAACCGAATGATGCTGATTGTATATCTATATCCAGGTTTATATTGCCCACGTAAGGGGATAGTTAATTTATAAAATTACCACGTAAATCAACTACAATCTTATACCTACTTAAAATACAATGATATGATAGATAGATGACAGTCTTTTTTGAGTGTCACTTCTTGAATGCTCATAATAAAACTTTATCAATCTAGAGGTTTAAAATCAAAGTTAAATATACTATAAACGAAACATTATATACCTACGTATGTCTGTTGGTCATCACGAAACTGCTGGGAATACAAATCCCAAAAGAAACGGTAACGAAAAAAAAAAACAAATAAAAAACAATGATCAATATCTCTGAAACTATAGGAGGGATCGTCGTCACATTAACAGGTTATCTTCATCGTCGCCGTCACTAAATGTTGAAGAAAATTTGGAAGCCGTAGACTATCAGACAGCGCAGATACAACGAGCCAGCCAGCCAGACAGGTTCTGGCTGGCACAAAGTTTTTATCGATTTCTCGTAAACGCTTTTATGTAACGCCATAAAACAAACGTTATGACTGTCACAACTTCCGTCACTAAGTGCTAGTAAAAGAACCTTGTTCGAAAACGCTTTTGTTATCGAGATTCAGAGGTGCCAGCCAGAAGTTTAAGGCTGGCCGCACATGCTCGGAAACCTAATCAGGAATTCAGATTCGGAAACCTGAATGCTCTGCTTACATACAAAATGTTCACACGTTCTTACTATTTCCGAACGGGAAAAAACCTGACGTTCTGTTCTGAATTAGTTCCGTGCGTTCAGGCATTCAGAACAGGGAAAAAACCTAACGACGTCACCCCGAACGCAGCGCTTACATACATTTCGTATCGTTCGCCGCACACGAACGGAAAATTTCATTCAGAACCGCGCTAGTACTGTGCCGAATGGACTTGTTCCTACGATTTTGCTTTGTACAAAATGTGTGAAGCCGAGAATTTAATAATGTCTGTGGAACAATATTCCGTATATATGGAATATTAATCATGAAGACTACCTACTACTACTTGTTCTTCTTGTCTAGCTCCATTAAAACTGCAATAGCAATCAGTTCATCGTCGGCGTCCATTGTGCTGTCACAGAAGCGTCTCTATTCGAACTGAATTCCAAATAAAAAAAAACGGATGTTTGCGCCAGTCACGTGGAATTCTGAATCTGAATTCATGATCGAGAAACCTAATTAGGTTTCCGAGCATGTGCGGCCAGCCCAGCCTAATACATTATTCCAGGCTGGCTGGCCCTGGCCACGTTTTTCGTTGTATATTAGCTAAATGGCTCTTTGTATCTCAAAAATTCTAACTGGATGCTTGTCACAACTTTAGGTGCCACTGTATCAATAACAAGAAATAGTTAGAATCCCTTCTGTTCGGAGATTGAGAGACCAGCTAAAATTACAACTCACTGTTTTCATGCTGGCTGGACACATTTGCGTTCGATTATCTCAGGTTTTCTAGCGTCACATAAACTGAAATAAGGGTGATTAGCCGTCACCTAAAATGGTGTACGTGGTGGCTTATTTTGAAGAATAATGTGTTGGGTTTAAGAGGTATCTTGAATCTTTCTTTGGTGATGGGAATTTTGAAAAATTGGATACAGGCTCTATTATCAGTTGTTTCAACTGCTTGCCTGATTAAATAAATAAATAATTATATTTTCACCTCGAACCTTATAATCCCTCGCGAGCTTCAGGAGTCTATTTTAAGAAACACTCGCTTCGCTCGTGCTTCTATTATAGGCTCCTTCGCATGCTTTGAATCAATATCAGTTCTCTTCTCTGAGAAAAAATCAACATTCCTCTCTTACCCAACAAATAACTATTTTGTGTTTCAGAATGTTGAATTTTTGTTTATAATCTTGAAAATTAATTGGTAATTGGTGGGTTCTAACCGCAATCTTTGAAGTTCAGAAGGTAGGATCAGCCACCATACATCTTTTACCCACACTTCTTTTTGTGACATCTTCCATTGATGTGTTATCTATCAATCACAATTTTTTTGTGTGTGTTATAAAAAGTATTTTCTATTCTATTATGTACATATAATGTGCAGAATTAAAGAAACAATAACTTACATATGTGAAATGGATGATTAGGCGAATGCAAATGCTCTTTTATGAAGTTTTTAACATCTCCTATGGTGTTGGATGGGGAGAAAACGCCTTGAAGTATAATACGGTCTGGGAATTGTATCCTCACAACAACATTTTTGTATCCAGCCATTCTTTGCTCTGAAGTCTGTAAAGTGATACCTAGATTAGTATTGATCATTAAATCATGAAGCTACAAATTTCTGTTAACTACTAACTTGTTTTTCCATCTGTTGTCGCTTATCAGTAGTAACCAGAGGTGATTCCTCCAATTCCATACGTTGCTGTTGCAAGTCTTTATATAATTTGCGTACTTCTTCTATAGACAGATCATAAAAATCATCAGGTAAGTCATCAATATCATCTTCTTTACCTTCAGGTTGCTCAAAAACAATAGCTTTTTGTGACCCCAACTGTGAAAATAGCAGTAACAAATTAATATTATTGTCTTGTGTATAAAAGAGTAACAATGATTGAGTTAATTGGGTACTAACAAAAGTAACTTCCTCTTCAATTCTTAGCCTTCTTTCTAGATTTTCTGTTTGTATAAAAGAAGATGATGTTTCATCAGAAGATGGTGGTTGACTTTCTAGTATGATAGGTTTTTCAACACGTTCACTTTTGGGTGTTACAGTGTCTTCTTTTAACTCAATTTGACCCTGTTTCACTTTTTTAATCAGGTTCAGAGGATCAACATGAGGGTTGTAATAATCTTTGTTTTGGGAAGGGCCTGGTTGAGATATCTCATCAGTTTTAGCATATTCTCTTTTACTTTCTTCTGTACGCTTGTTTTCTGGCATTGGAACTCTGTACACAGTAGAGACATTCGCTTGTCTGTGTAAAAAAAGTCACTTTATAGTATTAACTATAGTGTACGGTACGGCAAAGCAAAAAGGAGAGTTATGATTTTAGCCGTTATGTATGTGTGTGCATCTGTTCCTGCATATCTCCTAAGTTATCTATCATAATTGAACAAATGAGGTATTGTTAGAAGCGTCTTGATTGTCCGCTGGTTATAGGCTATGTGATGTCATACTAAATTCAATATGGCGCCCTCTGCAGGTCATTAAGTAGAGCGCTTAAAAAAAAGTGTTTAAAAATATTCTGTGTTGGGTATCAAATGAAAGAACTTAATCTGCACATTTTAAATATATCACTGTCAGATTGTGAACATCATTAGTTTATAATCTAACTCGCGATATTATAAACTGACGTAAAATTGAAAACTGCACCCAACCATTTAATATAATGTATTATTTCTCATTAGTTTAAAATCTATCGAAGTCAAATCGTCAAATTGCAAAGGTTATCAGCTGAACACAATCTAAATTCAAGTGTTAAAGTTTAACATACAAGTTGTTTATTAATTCAATTATAAATATTTTAATAGTGGGTACGTATAAATTTCGGACAAGAATATTATCTTGTTTCATACTTTTATGTAATCAGGTTTTAAACTTATTTTTTATTATATTGAATTAAAAAATATTTAATTAAACATTAATTCTTACCTAGCTTCATCTGCTTTATTAAACAATCGTAATATTGCTCTTCCTCCTAATAATCCAAGCTGCCTCAATGTCTTTTCCCTTAATGCTGATAAACCTGTTACTTCTTGACGCATAAACATGATAGTCGGATTTTGTAAAGATTTGAGCTCAGAAGGGGCTAATGATGATATCAGTTCAAATAAAGATGTATTTGGTGGGAAATCTGCTGTCCTTCTATCACCTTAAATATTTAAAGTGTATAATTATATAAATAAATTTATTATTATTACTTATACATAATAATATGTAGGAAAGGTAGGCACTATGTAGGAAAAAGATGCCTCGACCTCACTGTCCAGGGCCCTAGATCATGTGGTAGGCCTAAACAGCGCTGGCTGGACGTCGTGAAAGCGGATATGGAAGAGAACAATCTCACACCTAAGGATGCTGAAGACCGGGCAAAGTGGAGAAAGAAAGCGGACCCCAGCACTAATGTGACTCAGGCTGGCTGGACAATTCTTCCAAATGAGCCGTGTTTAAGTAGGTCAATACACAATTTTAGGTGATGGCTAATCACGCTTATTTCAGTTTATGTGACGCTAGAGAACCCGAGATAATCGAAGGCAAACGTATCCAGCCAGCTTGAAAACCGCTTTTCGCATGGTCTCTCAATCTCCGAACAGAAGGGATTCTAACTATTTCTTGCTTATTAATACTGCGTCACCTAAACTTGTGACAGGCATCCAGTTTGAATTGTTGAGATACGTATAGCCATTTAGCTAAAAAACAACGAAACTATGAGAGGGATCGTCGTCACATTTACAGGTTATCTTAATCGTCCCCGTCACTAAATGTTGAAGAAAATTTGGAAGCCGTAGACCATCAGACAGCGCAGATACAACGAGCCAGCCGGCCAGAACATCAGGCTGGCTGGCACCAAGTTTTTATCGATTTCTCGTAAACGCCTTTATGTAACGCCATGAAACAAACGCTATGACTGTCACAAATTCCGTCACTAAATGCTAGTAAAAGAACATTGTTCGAAACGCTTTCGTTGTCGAGATTCAGAGGTGCCAGCCAGAAGTTTAATACGTAAGTTCAGGCTGGCTGGCCACGCTTTTTGTTGTTTTTTAGCTAAATGGCTATACGTATCTCAAAAATTCAAACTGGATGCCTGTCACAATTTTAGGTGATGCAGTATTAATAAGCAAGAAATAGTTAGAATCCCTTCTGTTCGGAGATTGAGAGACCATGCGAAAAGCGGTTTTCAAGCTGGCTGGATACGTTTGCCTTCGATTATCTCGGGTTCTCTAGCGTCACATAAACTGAATGAAATAAGCGTGATTAGCCGTCACCTAAAATTGTGTATTGACCTACTTAAACACGGTTCATTTGGAAGAATTGTCCAGCCAGCCTGTATGTATGTATAAAGGGGACGTCTGCGAGGAGCGCAGACGGGTGACCTGCTCCATATATAGGAACTATTTCACCCTTAATCCCAGTTTTGATGGATGCTCCTTTCATGATAGCGCCGCATCAGCTCAGCCGTATCGCGTGATACTCACGGTAGGTGAGTTGTGTTAGGTCTATCCCTTGTTCTCTCCGCTTTTGGCATGGGGTGACCCAGTGGCCCCCGCGACTACCCAAGAAGAGCCAGCTTGGCAACAGCTATTGCTACTACCAGCCAGCCCCCCGAGCGCCGCGTGAGTCACCCAGTAAACCTGAGTCACATCAGCACTAGGCTGGGAAAATGCTAGGACGAAGAAGAAGACTTATACAAAATATTGACTAATAACTACAATCAGGCTCAAAATGTGGTTATGTTATACCATCTTCAAGTAACAATCCAACAGTCACATTAGTTTCTTGTCTCAACCTTTCTGCTTCCACCATTTCAAGGGTAGCTTTGTTAGGCAAGTTGGAAAACCTGACAGTGGTTGTTGGGTCTAGGATGTGGTTGTGGTGTTTTAAATCATACTGTATAGCCTCAAAGCCATGTTTTGCACAAGCATCTTCTAATACCTGTAATTACAACAAAATTGTATTGTCTGAAGTGGATTTAAAAATTATACTAATTTAGCTATTTCAAAATGATTAGGTGCATACAAGTATTTACTGACCTGCAATATTGTGGTATCGGGCGAGCAGTGAACTTTTTGCCTGCGCCCATTTGGTGTAAGGACAATTATATCTTTCGACATGGTACTCATGGCATAGGTAAGTGGGTAAGATCTGAAATATTTTATAGGTAGGAATAGGAATTGGATTATTTTGTCTAGTAGGACCACTGCCCTACATCTCGTTCAAGATAAGACTTTCTCAAGCATACATATTTACTTTCTTGTAACTCCCTACTTCAAGTACAATTCTATTTATCATATAAATACAACTTTTAGCTGGTGAACATTTTGTTGATGTGAGGTTATAAATATTAATTTTTATGATTGATGTAGGCCTAAACTCACCTTTATTTGATAGATCAACGTCTCAACCCACGCAACAGATACAAAATTGACCGGAGTCGAATAAATGTATGAATATAATGCACAAAAAATGGCAAAAGTTGAACAAACAAAATCCAATAAACTCTAATTTTTCGTCACGTCACTCAGGGCGCATTCCGAATCAGACTTTCAGCACTGTCAGCGATCACAAAAGCAAAAAAACGTATGAGTTTTGTCTGCTGACAGGCTGACAGTAATTCGGAACGCGATTACGGATGTATACATTACTTATGTATATATTGTTAATAAATTATATCACCCGACGCTGGCAAAATGTCCCCAAAAATGGGTAGACGGTTGCTATAAGAAGAAAAAAAAAAACACTGACCTCTAACAAAATAATAAATCTTATACCACCTACTATTCCTAATGACATTGTAAAAATTATTAATACTTTAAAAAATAAAAAGAGTGTAGGTTATGATGGCATCTCCACAAAGGTTTTGAAATATGTAGCACAAGTTATAGCACGTATCCTATCAGTCATATAATTAATCTTAGTATTTGTAATGGCATATATCCAGAGAGTTTAAAACCTGTAATTGTGAAACTGTTATTTAAAAAAGGAGACCGGCAAGACATGAGTAATTATAGACCTATTGCACTGATTTCTGTAATATCAAAAATATTTGAGAAAGTCATTTATCAAGCCTTGTATTCCTTCTTAGAAAAATATAACATATTTGTAGGGCATGGAATACCGGAGTAATTTTTCATACCGGTATTGATACCGGTATTGAAATTTCAATTACCGGTATACCGAAATTTCGGTATTTTTTCGGTATTTCTTGAAATACTGCTAGTTACTGTTTAAATGATTCCAAGAACGATTAGTAAGTCTCGTTTGCGAAAAGTTATTAAAGAAGTTTTCTACGCTGTATAGCAGAAACACTCAAACTATTTATCAACTCCCTAGATACCACAAAATGAGTAATTAAAGTAATAGGTTATTAAGAATACTAAAGAAAAAACGTTCTTTGATCCAAGAATTATTTATATTGTTTCATTGGCACAAATATGACAATCAAATATTAAATTGTAAAGTAAAAAATATTTTTTTAACAACACGTTTTTACGCACTAAAAAGTATAAAATAATTTTTATTGAGATTTTTATTGGTGTAGTACTCTTGTAGGACTTAAAACGAAGAACTTGGGGTGCATGGAATATATATATATATATATGCTAAGAAGTAGAGAACGAGGTGATGGCTGAAAAACAGCATAGCTGACGCTGTAATCTTTTCATTGTCTTATTTTCATGTCTGTCAGTACCACTTATTGATACATAACATATTGTTATTGTAATGAAAATGAATAAATGTCTTCTAAATCTTATGAGTGCCAGGGGTTGTTATGTGTTATGTCTTGAAAATTTACAAATAGTTATTATTAGTATATTATTTGCAGTGCAATTCAATTGTTGTGTATTTTATTATTGGAAAGACTTGCGTTTGACCATTATTCTAGCTGATGGAAATGCATTATAAGGTGAAAGATGGACCACGCTCGCCTAGAAGATGTTTATGTTTTTTTTATAAAAGGGCTAATCTATAGTTTTTTGAGAAACACGGTTATGCTTCAAAATCTACTCCATCCTCCCCACGTTTTTCGTTTTAAGTCCTACAAGAGTACTACGACAATAAAAATCTGAATAAAAATTATTTTATACTTTTTAGTGCGTAAATAAAACGTGTAGTTAAAAAAATATTGTTTACTTTATAATTATTTTGTGCTTTTTAGTCCAGCGTATTTAAATGTTGCAAGATGAACATCACGTAGGACTAAATTGCTAAGACTAAAAATCCCAAGCATGCCGAGATTATGTTGTTACGATGAGATTACCTTCCGGCTTCACCATGAGACCCTGGACATCACGTATGACTAAAGATCTTGTCAAGACAAATCCAATGAGCCCGAACACGACAAGGTTATGTTGCGACGTTGAGAGAGTTCCTATGGCCACCTTCTGGTTCCATAATGAGATCCTGAACATCACATATGACTCAAGAACTAGTCTTGACAAATCCAACGGGCCCAACAAGGCTAGGTTATGTTGAGTATTTGAGGAAATACAGCGGCCACCTTCCGGCTCCATCATGAGATCCTGGACATCACGTCACGTATAACTAAAAATCTTGTCAAGACAAATCTAACGAGCCTAAACACGACGAGATTATGTTATGTATTTTAGGAGTTTCTATGGCCACCTTCAGGCTCCATCACGACACCCTGGACATAACGTGTGACTAAATATATAGTCAAAACAAATCCAACGGGCCCAAACACGACTAGGTTATGTTGAGTATTTGAAGAATTCCTGTGGCCACCTCCATCATGAGACCCTGGACATTACTTATGACTAAAGATCTAGTCAAGACAAATTCAACGAGCCCAAACACGACGAGGTTGTATTGTGTATTTTAGGAGTTTCTATAACCACTTTTCGGCTCCATCATGAGACCCTGCATTTGTAACTAAAGATCTAGTCAAAACTATTCCAACCGGCCCAAACACGACTAGGTTATGTTGGGTATTTGAGGAATTCCTATGACCACCTTCCGGCTCCATCATGAGACCCTGGACATAACGTATGACTAAAGATCTTGTCAAGACAAATCCAATGAGTCCAAGCACGATGAGGTTGTGTTGTGCATTTTAGAAGTTCCTATGGCCACCTTCCAGCTCCATGAGACCTTGGACATCACGTATGACGAAAGATCTTGTCAAGACAAATCCAATGAGTCCAAACACGACGAGGTTGTGTTGTGTATTTTAGAAGTTCCTATGGCCACCTTCCGGCTCCATCATCAGACCAGCTCCATGGTGTCATAATATTGCATTGTCACCGAGGTTACATAAGTGTACCAAATTTCAGCACAATCGAATAACAGCACGTGCTTCAAAAATGAGTTGCAAGATTCGGACCGAACAAACCCACAAACAAACAAACAAACAGACAGACAAGAAAGCGAGTTAATAAAAACGTGTTAAAAAATAAAATGAGATGGTATAAAATCTATCAATGACTTTCCATTAGTTGAAAAACTGCCGATATTGCAAAATTAGATCACTTTTTTCGAAATACCGAAATACCGGTATTTTTTCTTCAAATACCGGTATCAAAATACCGAAAAATTTGACCGGTATACCGGTATTTCGG